>MU692830.1:18873-49358 GCA_026770625.1 Nicotiana glauca
CGTTCATAGATAATAGTCGCATAAGTAATATTAATGATAGTGTGCCAAATACTTGTTTGGGTTGTTATATCTAGGTTTCTCTGATTATCTGTTAGTTCTTCTAGATTGACTTTCTTGTTTTAATTAGACTGGAAGCATTAGTTAATTAATTTGATTAAAACTTGATCTTGGTTTTGGTTTGAAATCTGAAAGATGGGTCAGTATTAATTGTTGGGATACAGTTGGGAAGCTCTGTAGTTTAACTTCAGTTAAGTCTTGCCAAGGTTTGAGGTTCGGGTAGGGTTTGGTTGAGTCAGTAATTTCAGAAGGGGTTTCAAGGGTAGTATGAGCATGAGAAAGGGTAGAATCTTTAGGAATGGTAAATTCAAAACAGGGGTAAGGGTAGTGTAGACATTGTATATCTAAAGGAACTTTCCAAGACCTTCCTAATGGGGTTTTAGTGTAAGTTATAACATTTTGGGTAGTAGTTACTTGGTCAACAATGTCAGGAAATGAGGGGTTAAAGTGAAATTAAAAAGGGACTTATAGTGAAAACAGATTTTTAAGGGGCTGCCCTAATTTCTTCTTATAAAAGGGCATGTAATGACTTGTAAAAGGGGGTTCCACGAGCTGAAAGGAGATATCTGAAAATTTCCCAAAATCCTTCCAGCCTCTAATTTCCTTTTTAAAATCCTTCTTTAGGTCTGAAATTTTGATTTTTGAAGTTCCAGATCAAAAAGCTTCAAATATGAAGTTATATAGTCATATGAATTTTGTTTAGGTCCAAATTTTCCAGAAAAAAAAATAACAGAAAAATTAAAAAGGGTACTGTTTCATTAGTCTCAAGTTAATTTTGAGATTTGGTGATTGAAATATATGCTCTAACATAGAGTTTGATTGCTGGTTTGTTGCTGAGATTCTGGGGTCAATTTTGAAGTATATTTGAGTTTCAAACAAGCCTACTTGTTAATTTTTTGGGGTGCTCTTCTCCTGTAATTCAAATCTGGTTGTCGTAGTGATTTTGGTTTGAAATTTGGTTATGTTTGCTGTTGACAACAAGCTGTTGTCTGCTGATCTTTGCTACTGCTGATCTCCTTTGTTATTTCGAATTTCCAGGTACATACCTCTCTAGAATTCCTATGTATTGTTGAAAGCTGATTTGAAGAAGGAAATAAGAGAAACTAGAAGATTTCTACATTTACTTGTTGGTTTAAGCATGAGACTTGTAGTTTCATTTAACAGTGTACTCTATTTGTAGAATGATTACTATCATTTTTCTTTTGACACATCGTAGTTAAAACTGGACAGTTATTATTTGCATATAAATCATTTATAGCCTGTAAGTCTGTAGTTGAAACTGGACTTTATATTAAGTCGAATAGGTCCTTGTGCTTAGTTTAAAATGATAGATTGAATCAACATATCTGGACTAGAAATCATGATTTCCCCTATTCTAGCAGTTATTAGTTCTATTCAGAATTGATAATTACATTTTGTATATGATCTAGCTTCATTTGGATATTAATTGACCCTTATGTTTAACTCATGGGGGAATTGGTTGTTCAAATGTGTGAATATTATATTAATCACCTAATGTTCCTCATCTAATAACGTATTGCTTCAAATTTGCGTGATTACAAGCTTGATTAAATCTGTGCTTCCTTATGATTGTTCGAGATTCATTATAAAAGAAAATTGGAATCCTATTGAGACTGGGCTCAAAAGCAGGCCCAGCACAAACTGACGGGCATCGTCTGGAAGAAAAGCAACTGCATACTCAATTAAATGACTGGGCCAATTCCTAGAGGCCCAACATAGGCATCCTCTCACAACCCATATGATCAGGCCAAATTTTCAAGGCCTAGGATTAAAGGCTGATTTATACATCCATGGCATTACATTAAATTAAGTTTAAAAATAAAAAAATGCTAAGTCAAAACCCCTTAAAATTATATAGGGATGCGGGGTATTAACTTACAAATATAAAATTGGGCTACGAATTAAGTAGCGGGTTCAAGCTAAAAGGGTTTTCCCTTTTGTTTGAATTCAGACTTGAATTCGAGGCCCGAATTTATAATTGTAAATTAATTAGCCTTTTAGAGACAAATGATAAATTGAAAATTTTAGTTTGCTTTAGGTTGACCCTTTAATAATAAAAGAGACGAGTCTCGCCAAACCAAATATACAATTGCGGGGCCCTCATTAGTTAATTAATATAAAAATACTTAGAGATTCGGGACGGGCCGTTTAGTAAATTTCACGGCTTTCCCAGAAGATAATAACGCGTNTGGTAACATGCAAATAATTTAGCCAAATATAGCAGTTGAGCGACCGTGCTAGAACCACGGAACTCGGGAGTGCCTAACACTTTCTTCCGGGTTAACAGAATTCCTTACCCAGATTTCTGGTTCGCGACTGTAATACAGAGTCAAACCCTTCCTCGATTCGGGATTCAAAACGGTGACTTGAGACGCCATAAATCTCCCAAGTGGCGACTCTGATTTTCTTATATAAAAACGAATCCCGTTTCGATTGTCCTTAAAATGGAAAAACTCCTTTATTACTATATCTCTTCCCGGGGTGTAGTAAAAGCCGATAAGCCTTTCGGTAAAAAGGAGGTGTGACAACGACGATGAGGTAAATTTTTTGGATGTTCAGAGAAATCTAAATCTTACTCTCCTAAAATCTCATGTCATTGGAAAATGTACTAATTGATGCGTACCATAGTCTTATCAATGATAAAGATGCATTAACTATAGAACTAAGGGAAGCTAAACAAACCAGAGATGACTTAGTAGTCGTTGTAGTTGATATGAAAGAAACAATAGAGAACCTGGAAAAGGAAAAGAATGCCTTAGAAAAGAAAATTACCAGTATAGAATATGAAAGAGATGATCTAATGGTTGTTGTGGTAGACTTAAAAGAAACCATTATGTGTGTAAGTAAAGAAAAAGAAACATTGACTGAGATATTTGCTATCATTGAACGAGAGAGATGACCTAGTAGTGGTGGTAGTAGACTTGAAATAGACAATTGATGAATTTAAAATGGTAAATAGGCCTAGAAACTCTGAAAAGGGAAAGGAAGTTGCGAGTGAGGGACACATTAAGCTTGAAAATGAGGTGAATTTGGAAAAGACTAGCATGTGTGCTGAACTTGAGAAAAACAAATAGCTTCAAGATGAACTAGGAAAAATAAAGAGTCACCTTGAAAAATCTCTTAAGTGGATCTGGTCCTCTGATGCTATCATTTCCATGTACACCAACAACGGGGGAAAAAAGGCATGGGATTGGGTTTCAAAGAGAAAAAAACTCCCATAGAAAGTACGTTACTGTAACCGACAATTAGCTATGTACACACTGTGGTAACAATGGGCACCTCAAGGAAAACTGCATGGCCAGGGTTCAGTCTCATCAAAAAATAAAGTCTTTGCTGAGAGAGTAACTACTGGTAGAGGACCTGGTCCGTTAAATAGGAAGCGCATATTACCTGCTTGGACTAAAAGAGAACTTATTTATCCCTTCTCTCTTAACAAGGGACCCAAACTCGTCTGGTTCATATATCTAACCCTTGATTCCTTATGGAGGGAGCAGTGAAAGAGAGCAGCCAACAATGATATGTGGAAAGCGATTGCTCAAATCACATGAATGAAAATACGATTAACTTTCCTTCAATAAAAGTCCTGCAAGGATAGAGTGTACCATTTTGGAAATTGCTAAAAGGGGTACACTTTAGGAGTCGGAAGATATGTGACAAGAGAAATAAAGTGGAATTCTTGTCCAGGATATGCACAATCTCAAATACTTTGACCGGTGAGGTGATGTTGTATCCAAAAGATACAAGAATATTTATGGTGTTGTGATTGAGCCTCTGTAGAAGTGGTGATACAAGTTGGTTGAGAGACATTGAAAATAATGCCGAACTATAGGGCAGAAGGCTGGGATATCAAAGTTTTTCATCACTGAATAAACTGGCCCTGAAGGACCTGGTTCGTGGTCTAACCAAGTTGAGTATCAAGGAACACAAAGTGAGCAATACCTGTGCAAAATGAAAGTATGTCAGATATCTATTCAAGCCCAAAAAGGGGTATTCAGCACCTCAAGGCCACTTGATCTTTTTCATATGGATCTGAGTGGAGCAGTGAGAGAGTCAAACATGAAAGAGAGAAGATATATCTGATTGATAGTGAATGACTACTCTAAATCCACTTGGACTCTATTCTTCGGAACCAAGGTTAAGATCCTTCAAGTAATTGTGGATTTTGTCAAGAAGATCCAAGTTTAGATAGAAATAAATGTGGCTTGCATCAGATCAGATCATGGAATAAGTTTTGATAATTATAGAGTGGATAAAGGCTGCATTTAAAGAAGAATTACTCAACTTCTCAGCTTGAAGAACACCGCAGCAAATGGAGTTATGGAAAAAAAGAACAGGATTCTTGAAGTTTTGGCACGATCAACATTATTTGATAGAGGGATTGCAAACATCTTGACTAAAAGTGGCTGACTCATTTGAGGATATCTCAGTGCAATTGTTTTTTTCTCAACTGATAGGTTTTAAATGTTCTTGCCTTATGTTTTGATGCTCTAACAAACTTATTATTAAGAACCAAATAGGGAACCTGACTTACTTGGACTATACTGTAAGCTTAACGGACTCCAACTAAAGGTGAACTGCTACAACGTCAGGAGCTAGGAACCCAGACAAGGACCTGATGCACTTGTGGGTTCCTCACAGCAGTACAAAGTCAATTGGACACAGCTGGAAATGAAGTGACTGCCTGCATTGTTTCTACCGCACTGCACTGTTTCCAGCTCCCACTCATTCTCTGACCAACTAAAGTGCTCACATCATTTCAAGTGATGTGATCAAGGTGTACCTACAATGAGTTTATACAAAAAATCACTTGAATGTTTCAGTTTCTCCTTCAAGCTTCTTGCAAAAACAGAGAAATCAATCCTCACAAGCTTGAAGAACCAGTTCCTAAAGATAGTTTATTGTTGTCCTACTTGAGTTGTAACATTGTGATTTCACTTATTGTATCTCCTAAACTGCTTAGCTAGAAGAGTTTGATTAGGAATCCATAAACTCCTTGAGTTTATGTTGTGACTAGGTTTAGTCATAAGCAAAATTCTTTGTAATCGTAAAGTTACAAAGTGACTTGTAGTGAGAGCATCACAAGTTAGTAAAGGCCTTTGTAACTAAGAAGTCACAAAGTGGCTTGTGGTAAGAGTACCACAAGTTAGTTGAGTAAATTCTTCATAATGGAGTCATTGTAAAGTGGCTTGTAATAGGTTTTTACAAGTTAGTGAAGTTGAAAGCCTACAGGCGTAGGTCATGGTTTTTTGATCCCATTGTGTGGGATTTTTCCACGTAAAAATCCTATGCCTTATTTACATACTATTTTATTAGTATTCTCAATAGAATCTTGTAGAGGACTAGGCACTCTACTATTTGGTGGACTCACATAATCTAACAATTGGTATCAGAGCAGGTTCCTCCTATTAGGCTAACACTTAGGAAGGATCCTTTGGCTGCTCCACCAAATTTTGAAGAGGTTCAATCTACATACCGACCACCCACGTTCAATGGACAATACTATGGGTGGTGGAAAATAAGAATGCACGATTTTATCATGGTTGGGGATTGTGAGTTATGGGATATCATATGCGATGGTCCTTATGTTCCAACCAAGGTATTAGAGGAACTTCCAGTTTCAATGGAAAAAACCAGCAAATAGTACACTGAAGCAGACAAGAAAGCTGTAGAGAAGAATTTTCGTTTCAAGAAAATTCTAGTGTGTGGAATAGGTTCTGAAAAGTACAATAAAATCTCCACCTACGACACTGCCAAGGAGATATGAGAATCCTTGCAAACAGATGATGAGGGAACTACATAAGTAAAACAGTCTAAGATTGATATGCTCACTACCGATTACGAACTCTTTAAAATGACAGATGATGAATCCATTCAAGATATGCATACAAGATTCACTTCTATCATAAATGAGTTACACTCACTTGGTGAAACTATTCCCAGAAACAAGCTAGTGAGGAAAATTCTCAGCTTTCTGCCTAGCTCTTGGGAAAGCAAAGTGAATGCTATTACAAAATCAAAGGACTTACAGGAGCTAACCATAGAAAAGCTAATCGGAAACTTGAAGACCTATGAGTTGAAGAGAAAGATAGACAATGAAAGATGAGAACCAAAGAAGGAAAAGAACCTGGTACTTAAAGATGATAACAATGATTCAAGCGAGGACGATAGTGACATGGCTTACTTAACCAAAAGATGTCAAAAGATGGTAAGAAGAAATGGAGAAATGCTAAAAAGGGATGGCTATAACAGACCAAAAAATTGTGATCTTTGTTACAAGTGTGGAAAGCCTGGACACTTCATGAAAGACTGTCCTCTCTTGAAACAAGAATTCTCCAAGAAGTACCATGAGAAAATAGCTAAGACGAACCAAGTTCCCTTCAAGGACTTCAAGAAAAAAAGATCTGCTGACAATATGATGAGATAGGCTCTTGCAATATGGGGGGATTCCTCTAGTGAGTCTGAAGATGAACCTGATACTGGTGATAGTTCCATGATGGAAGTTGAAGGCGGGGAGATTGGATATGACTCGACTTTTGCTTTAATGGCTCAATCAGATGATGATGAAGACAATGGCAACACAAAGGTAAACTTTAGGAATGTTCAGAGAAATCTGAAATCCTATTATCCAAAAAAACTTATGTCTTTAGCTGATGTATTAATCACTGTTTTTCATAGTCTTACGGGGAATAGGGATTCTTTAACCTTAGAATTAGAAGAATTTGAACAAACTAGAGACGACTTAGTTGCTGTAGTTACTGACCATAAGAAAACCATTAAAGTCCTCAGAAAAGAAAAGGGTGATCTGTTAGCAGAAATTACAGATCTAAGCGAAACAATAGTTAAACCATGGACTAAGTCAAAACCTGAAAATTCTGGAAAGGGAAAGGAGATAGCTAGTGAGAAACACATTAGGCTTGAAAATGAGGTGAAACCTATGAGATCTAGGATGTGTGCTGAAATTGAGAAAATGGAGCAACTCCAAACTAATCTGGAAAGAGTAAAGAATGATCTTGAAAAGTCCCTAAAGTGGACCTGGTCCTTAGAAGCCACCACTGCCTTGCACACTAATGATTGTAAAAATAGGAAGGTAATAGGGTTCCAAGGGGAGAAAACTCCTCACAACCCTCGCATCAAGTACATCACTGTCTTTGATTACTGGCGATAGTAGGTGTTCAAAGCACATGACTGGGAACACCACGGACTTTCTTTCACTAAAAGCCCTCAAGGAGGGAGTGTATCTTTGGCAATGGAAAAAAGGGGTATATTCTTGGAGTTGGAAAAATTGGGAAGTCACCCACTCATTCTATTGAAAATGTGTACTATGTCAACGGGCTTAAGTACAGTCTCTTGAGTGTGTCTCAAATTTGTGATAAAGGAAACAAGGTTGAATTCTTGTCCAAAATATGCACAGTCACTGATCTCGTTACCGATGAAATAGTACTAGTGGACAAAAGATACAAGAATATCTATGTTGCTGATTTCAAGTCCTTACAGAGTGGTGATCTGAGTTGTCCGAAAGTTGTTGATGATGATGCTGAACTATGGCATAGAAGACTAGGCCATGCAAGTTTTTCTTTTCTGAACAAACTAATTCAGAAGGACCAGGTCCATGGTCTGCCTATGTCACAATTCAAGATGCAAAAAGTCTGTGATGCATGTGCTAGAGGAAAACATACGAAGTCCTCTTTCAAGTCTAAAAGAGATATGAGCACCTCAAAGCCACTAGAGCTTCTGCATATGGATCTGTGTAGACCTATGAGAGTGCAAAGCAGAGGATGAAAAAGATACATTTTTGTGATCGTGGATGACTACTCCAGGTTCATATGGAATCTGTTTCTCAGAACCAAAGATGAAACTGTTAAGGTGTTTGTGGCCTTTGTGAAGAAAATCCAGGTGAAGATGGAGTCTAGAGTCGCATGCATTAGATCAGATCATGGGACAGAATTTGAGAATGTCAAATTTGATGAATTCTACAATGAAAATGGCATCACTCACAACTTCTCACCTCCCAAAACTCCCCCTAAAATGGAGTAGTAGAAAGGAATAATAAAACTCTGGAAGAAATGGCAAGAACAATGCTGATTGACAGTGGAATTACAAAGAACTTCTGGGCTGAAGCTATCAACATTGCCTGCTACTTGGTAAACAGGTGCATGATCAGATCACTTTTGAACAAAACCCTGTATGAAGTGTTGAATGGAAGGAAACCCAAGCTGACTCACCTAAGAACATTTAGGTGCAAATGTTATGTTCTCAACAATGGAAAGGATCAGTTTGGTAAATTCAATGCCAAGAGTGATGAAGGAATATTTTTGGGCTACTCTTCTCAAAGCAAGGCTTACAAGATATATAATAAGCGGACTAAATGTGTTGAGGAAAGTGTCCATGTTATTTCTGATGAGTCTTGTCCATATCTTCAGAAGAGTGCTGAGGAAGATCAAGAAGGAGAAACCTTACTAGTCCATGGTGAAGTCATTAATATGACAAATGGAAAGGCATATATGGTAAGTCAAGTAAAATAACCAAATGAAGACAATGCTGCCTCATCTTCAATAGAACCAAGCATTTCAATTACAACCACTAAAGCTGAAGAAAGAGTGGTTAATGTTGTTCAGGGAAATCCACTATCACCTAAGAGTAGCACAGAAGAAAATCAGCCAAACATACCATCTTCCTCTCAGAATGAACCTCGGACGTCTAACTGGAGACACCAAAGCTCTCATCCAATGGACAACATTATTACTTCTCTAGTTTCCAGAGTACAAACCAGGTCAAGAGCCAGAAATTCACTTGCCTTCTCAGCCTATCTCTCCCAGATAGAGCCTAATATCAAGGATGCCTTGAAATACGCAGATTGGATTTACAGCCATGCAAGACGAGCTACTTTAGTTTGAGAGAAACAATGTGTGGCACCTGGTACCTAGACCCACATATCAAACCATTATAGGAACCAGGTGGGTATTTAGAAACAATCTCGATAAACATGGAATTACCACAAGGAACAAGGCCAGGCTAGTAGTCCAAGGTTACAATCAGGAGAAAGGGATAGACTATGATGAAATGTCTTCTTTAGTGGCTCGGATGGAAGCTATTAGAATTTTGATCGCTTTTGTATCTCATATGTAATTCACTTTGTTCCAAATGGATGTCAAGAGTACATTTTTGAATGGACATCTTAAGGAAGAAGTCTATGTGAAGCAACCCCTAGGGTTTGAATGTCATGAGCACCTAAATATGAGTTCAAACTAGACAAAGCTTTGCACGGGCTAAAGCAGGCTCCTTGATCTTGGTATGAAAGGTTGTCAAAGTTCCTCTTGAAAAATGGCTTTAAAAGAGGGAAAATTGACAACACTCTTTTCTTAAAGAAACGAGGAAGGAACCTGCTCATTGTTCAGGTATATGTTGATGATATCATTTTTGGAGCAACATCTGATTCTCTGTGTGAAAAATTTGCAAAACTCATGGGAAGTGAATTTGAAATGAGCATGATAGGGGAACTGAACTTCTTCTTGGGTCTTCAAGTAAAACAGTCCCCAAATGGTATATCTATTTGTCAGCAAAAATACACCAGAGAGCTCTTGAAGAGGTTTGACATGGAAGCATCAAAGGTGATAGACACTCCCATTGCTACTGCACTCGACTGGATATGGATGAAACTGGATCTCCTGTGAATCAAACCATGTATAGAGGAATTATTGGGTCTCTCCTCTATCTCACTGCCAGCAGACCTGATATTGTTTTTAGTGTGGGGTTGTGTGTAAGGTTTCAATCAAATCCCAAGGAATCTCACTTGAAGGCTGCCAAAAGAATACTGAGATATCTCAAAGGAAAACAGGACCTGGTGCTTTATTATCCATCAGGTGACAGTTTTAATATGATCGAGTATGCTGATGCAGATTATGCAGGTTATTTTGTGGACAGGAAAAGCACTTCTGGAATGGACCACTTCTTAGGTTCTTGTCTTATCTCTTGGGGCACAAGGAAGCAAAATTCAGTGGCTCTTTCAACAGCTGAAGCTGAATATGTAGCCGTAACATCCTGTTGTGCTCAACTTTTATAGATCAAGCATCAACTGGAGGACTTTGGGGTACTCACTGAGAGTGTGCCCCTTCTATGTGACAATACTAGTGCACTCAACATGGCCAAGAATCCAGTTCAACACAAAAGGATAAAACATATTGATGCGAGGCATCATTTTCCGAGGGACAATATGGAGAAAGGGCTGATATGTATGAAGTTCTGTAGCACAGAAGATCAAATTGCAGACATTTTCACCAAGGCGTTAAGCAGGGAACAATTTGAAAGAAACAGAGTGAAGTTGGGACTTTTGATACATTCATAAGTAAGCAGAGGGTTGTGTCCACCCTTGAGTCTGAAACCAAACAACCTACTACCAGGCTTCAAGTTAAGGTAGCCTACGACTCTGCCCTTCAAAAGAGCAAGAAGAGTAGTAAGAAGAAAAGGAGAAAGTTGGTGAAAGACGGTGTTCCTGTAAGTAGTGAGGCAATCCCTATAGTAGAGGTAGAAGAGGAAACCCTAGATGAACCTGATTCACTTGTCAGACGGTCTTTGAAAAAGAAGAAGCCTACTTCAACAGAGAAGGGGTCAACCTCTAGGTCCAGGATGATGGAGGTGGTGAGTGAGTTCTCGATGTTTGATGAGGATGTGTTAGTCAAATCCAAGGGAAAAAGAAAATTCAGTGGAGAGATGTTCAGCAAATGCAAGTCTGCAATTTTTGAAAAACCTGGTTCTGTGAAGAGAATGTGAAGTGAAGTTAGCCTTGGCTCTAAATGCCTGAGGCGTAAAAAAGTTCTGATGGGGCGTATATTTGACCCAGCAATATCTGAGATGGATGGTATGCGCCAAATTTTGGAAATGGTCGAGTTTCAATGTTGGGGGCATCTATTTCAAATTGATGCCTCTAAGGTATATGAGGATGAAGTACAAATCTTCTTTGCTAGCCTCTTTCCCATTGAGACTGACCACATTTGTGCTTTGGTCAATGGAGTGAACATTGTATTAGATGTGAAGTTGCTTGGAGAGATTCTTAAAGTTCCTACAGCTGGTGTGTCAAGTGTGAAAAATGTGTGTTTGTTTAACTCAAAAATGTCGTGGTAAAAGACAATGCAAACCAGAAGAGGGACCAGATCCATAAGAAAGCGCTACTCCCAACCAATCAGTTATTGTTCGTATTGGTCAACAAAGTTCTCTTGCCTCGAGCTGAGAGGAGGTCAGTAACATCTAAGGTTAGCCTATTCTTGATGGAGCAACTGGACAGTTTTACTCTTGTGAGTCTGTCTGCTATTATGATTGAACACATGCAAAAGTTTGCCACCTTCAAATATGGTAATTATGGCCTTCCCTATGAGTTCCTGCTTACTCAAGTGTTCAAATTCTTTGAATTACCATTGGGGACAGGCAAGGTGGGGACTAGGAAGCAGACTTTCTCACAAATAACTTCGGAAGAATATGAGTGTATCGAAAAGAATAAAGGGGGTAGGAAGTAAATCAACCGTCTCATAGCTTATTAATGCTCAGAACAGTACAGCTGAGAAAATTCGTCAGTTGATGGCCAGGAATGCTATCTTGGAAGGTCAGCAAGCCCTAGCGTGTCGAATTATGAAGTGCCTCATTTGATAAAGGAGAATGTTGATCTCGGGGGCGCAAGTAGAGCACTTGAAAGAAGAACTGCTTAGTGAGCAAAAGTTGGGAAATGCCCGAAAAAACCTCGTTCTCCAAACACTTGCTGCAACGTCCAAGCCTTTTACTCCTAGTGCCCCCTAAGTACCCCCTCAGTGACTAGTTTCTAGAAATGTTGTTAAGTTTTCTTTGATGTTTTGGTAGATGTTTTTATTTTCTTTTTTTATGTGATTGGGATAAAACACTACTGCTCACATTTTAATAAGTCCAATGTTGCCTTTTTTGCTTTTTAAAGCAATGGCATATTAAAGTTTTCTTAATATCAATTCTATTCTCTTTTATTATACTTATGTGTTTCTATTCTCTATCATGCTTGTGTGCACATATGTGGCATGAATTAGCTTAGTTGGGGAACCTGACCTACTTGTCATGAATTATGTGTTGCTGTTATTCTATTTTTGGTTTTTTTTTAATAATGCCAAAAGGAGGAAAATAAATAAATAACATGCCATCAACTCAGGGGGGACACATGTGTTACGAAAGGGCATAGAGTCAGGGGGAACCTATGTTTTTCCCGTTACTAAATATGGTTCTTACTACTCTAAATATTAAGTTTGTGATCATCAAAAAGGGGTAAATTGATAGGTTTTAAACGTTCTTGCCTTATATTTTGATGCTCTAACAAACTTACTATTAAGAACCAGATAGAGAACCTAACCTACTTGGACTATACTGCAAGCTTAACGGATTCCAGCTAAATGTGAACTGCTACAGCTTCAGGAGCTAGGAACCCAAACAAGGACTTGATGCTCTTGTGGGTTCTTCACAGCAGTACAAAGTCAATTGGACGCACCTAGAAACGAAGTGACTGCCTGCACTATTTCTACCGCACTGCACTGTTTCTACCGCACTGCACTGTTTTCAGTGCCCACTCATTCTCTGACCAACTAAAGTGCTCACATCATTTCAAGTGATATGATCAATGTGTACCTACAATGATTTTATACAAGCTTCTTGTAGAAACAGAGAAATCAATCCTCACAAGCTTGAAGAACAAAGTTGAATGCAACTAAGGACTAGTTCCTAAAGATAGCTTATTGTTGTCCTAGTTGAGTTGTAACTTTGTGATGTCACTTATTGTATCTCCTAAACTTCTTAGCTGGAGGCGTTTGGTTAGGAATCCTCTTGTAAATCCATAAACTCCTTAAGTTTATGGTGTGACTAGGTTTAGTCATAAGCAAAAGTCTTTATAATTGTAGAGTTACAAAGTGGCTTGTGGTGAGAGCATCACAAGTTAGTAAAAGCCTTTGTAACTAGGAAGTCACAAAGTGGCTTGTGGTAAGAGTACCACAAGTTAGTTGAGCAAAATTCTTTATAATGGAGTCATTGCAAAGTGGCATGTAATAGGTTTTTACAAGTTAGTGAAGTTGAAAGCCTACAGGTGTAGGTCATGATTTTTTGGTCCCCTTGTGTGGAATTTTTCCACGTAAAAATCCTCTGCCTTATTTACATATTGTTTTATTAGCATTCTCAACAAATCTTGTAGAGGACCAGTTACTCTACTATTTTGTGGGCTCACATAATCTAACATCAACAATGGGAAGGACCAACTTTGAAAATTTAAAACTAAAAGAGATGGAGAAATCCTCCTGATATACTCGTCTCGAGAGGGAACAGAAATACTGATCAAGATGGAGAGTGCTTATTGACTCTAGTAAAAAACCTGGTCCCATGACTACAACAACAGAATCTGAAAATCAAGTTGTTGAAAAAGGTCTAACATAGAAGCACAAGTCATCAACACTCCCATTTCCACAGCTACAAGCCTAGACATGGATAAACCTGGCTCCATCTAAATAAACCATGCATAGAGACATTTCCGGACTCATATATCTCACTGCAAGTAGACTAGACATTGTTTTCCAGAGTGGGTCTCTGTGCAAGGTTTCAATCCCATCAAAAGGAATCTCATCTGAAGGCTTCCAAGAGAATACTGAGATATCTCTAAGGAACATGGGACATGGTCCTTTATCATCCCCTAGGTGACAACTTTGATCTTATTGGATATGCTGACTCTGATTATGCAGGATATCTGGTGGATAGGAAAAACACTTCTAGAATGTCACATTTTCTGGGCTCCTGCCTAATCTTATGGAGTACAAGGAAGCAAACCTTTGTGGCACTCTCAACCGCAGAAGCTGATAATGTAGTAGTTGCCTCTTGTTGTGCACAACTTCTGTATCAAGAAAAAATTGGAAGATCTTTGAATCCAACTCAAGAGGACCAAATACATTGATTTCTGAAGATCAAGTTGCTGACATCTTCACCAAAGCCCTTAGAAGAAAATATTCTGAGAAAAATTACCTTGCACTAGGGATGATAAAATCCAACTGAGAACCTGGTTTCTCATGATTGGCTATGAAAGTCATACTCAGGCAAAATTTGGATAAAGTATTTTTTGGCCAAGTCTAACTCAACTTTATACCGTTAAAGTTAGAAATGCATGATGACTATAGAAGCAGATGCTGAAGTGCATGCTGAAAAAAGGGTTAAACTCACTTGCCAGACCTACTAGGGAATATGGTTTTCAAGATACAGCTTAGTAGCTTCTTTGTTCTTTCATACACAATTTAGAATGGACAAAAACAATGCCACATCATCAGCGTGAGAGTCTCTTTAAGTTGTGTCTTTTCATCCAAAGCGTCACACTTTTTCTGAATGATACAACTCCCCAAGCAAAAGGTTGCCTCCGTTTCAGAACCGGTCCCTCATCATAAATAAATCAACATCACAACCCTTCACTTCCAAATTCAAAAACTCCTCGTTGCCTTCTCTCTTCTCAATCTACAACCCTTCGAGTACAATCTCACCATGTCTTAAAATTAAGCAACCTCCAGTGTACCCGACAAAATTATCATTGAGTCCACACTAGTCAGCATTCCAGCGGTAGACACCTCCCACAACACAATCACTAGTCCAAATCCTAAAGAAAAGTCTCCTTCACACTCCACTCCCTCTTTTACCCACTCCGATTATGTTCCTTATCTGAGCAAGGTTGAAAATGTTTGTCCTCCTCTAGTCTCACTGGTCAAACAGAGAAAACAGGGTGAACAGGGGAAACAAGGGAACCTTTTTAGGAAATATCAACTCACTCCATAGTTTGGACACTCGAGTGAAAATCCTGCGATTAGTTATGAAAAGATGATACAACCATGACAGGCCGCGATTCTATAGGTATCATTCCTCTTTCTATTGAAATTTCCATAAAACCACAAGAAAATGAGGGAATAAAAAAATGCACTCCATTGCTTTAGAAGGGGTTGTTATAGAAGAAGGTAGAGTATGGTTTGAGTCTCAAGGGAAAGAGCCTCAGTCCACAGAAGACTGGGGAGCACTTGTTCCATTTGAACAACTAATTCATGATGACACTACTAGGTCCCAAGTGATGAACCTAATCCTTCTCCTTCTCCCCACTTCTATGTTGAGCCTCTAAATATGGTGATGCCTGAGATAAATTCTGACAGTGTGGGAGACACAGATGATTTGGCACAGGTAGTTTTATCAAGGCTAGGAGTAAGCCAGTTGCAACTCCATAGTCAACCCCTAAGCGACCCATTACTCGGTTGAAGCAAAAGGAGGCTCTAGAGTTTGCTCTCAAGAAGAGTGGAAGGAGCAAACGAAAGAGAAGGTTGGTAAATAATGGAAAAGTTATGCATGAAAAGGTCGTCACTATGGTAAATATGGATAAGGAAGTAGAAGTGGAACCTATTACCTTAACCCACAAGTCCTCAAAGTAGAAGCACTCTCACTCTCAATCTATAAGACAGACTTCTGTAAATGCTAAAAGTCCTTTCAAGAGTGCTGATGCTGCTTCCAGTGAAAAGTTGGTGAAAACTTCTGGTGACAAGACAGTTAAAAAGAGTGGTAAAGAGTTTCATGAGGAAGAAGTGGAAACATCTGGTGAACATATGCATAAAATGTCAGTGGAAAAGGGAAAGTCTATTCGCAAGTCAGTAAAAAAAATATGGATGATGATGAGGAAACTGATTCCATCAAGAAAGAAAAAGTTAATGAGTCTCTGAGTTCTGAGAAAAGAAAGTTGAGAAATCAGAAAGTACTATGGGTCCGCACATTTGCCGCTAACATCCTAGAACTTGCTGGGATGAGACAATTGGTGGAAATTTGTGATTCTCAATAATGGAAAAATTTGTTTACAAATGATGTTCCCAAAGTGTATGAGGAGGAGGTACGGAGTTTCTATACCGACCTCTTCGCAGTAGAGGGTGATAAAATTTGTGTGTTGATAAATAGGGTGGACATAGTGATGGACTCTGCCTTATTGGGGTCAATTCTGGGTGTTCCTGCCGAAGGACTGTCATCTGTTCAGGGTGCCTGCACATCAAACTTCAGAAATGCCATTTTCAAGGACAACGTAATACAACATGGGGAACAGGTGCATAAGAAGGCACTCCTTCTAGTATATCGGTTGATCTTTGATATGGTTAGCAAAGTGTTGTTTCCCTGTGCTGAGAGAAGATCTGTTGCATCCACAGCTGACATGTTCCATATGAAAGCCTTGGATAATTTTACCACCATCAATATTCCTGGCATAATGATTGAGTATATGCAGAAGGTGGAAAACCTTAAGGATGGGAATCATGGACTACCTTATGGGTTTCTTCTCACAAAGGTCTTTGAATTCTTCAAAGTACCTCTAGGACAGGCCAAAGTGGGCACCAAAAAGCAATCGTTACAAAAACTACTCTAAATGAGTGTGAGTGTATTAACAAAGTTGGAGAAACTGGAAGCACTTCCACTATATCTCAACTAATAAATGCTCATAATAGTTCCACATAGGAGATCCGGAAGTTGAAGGCTAGAAATGCAATTCTTGAGAGTCAGCTCAGTCAGTTATAAGAGGCACCAGGTTCTAGTAGTTCTCACATCTCAGAAGTTGCACGTCTAACAAAGGAGAATGTGGAGCTCAGGAAACAGGGGAGGACCTGAAAGAAAGACTGCTCAAAGAGAAAATGTCCGCGAATGCTCGCATGGATCTTGTCCTCCAAACCCTTGCCTCCTCTTCCAAGCTCCCTTCCTCCAATGTCCCCTAAAGAATGTCCCCTCAGTGTCCAGTTTCTAGTGTTCATTATCTTAGTTGTTTTCTATGATGTTTTTCTTTGTTTCTAGTAATTGTTTTTGTTTGTTTTAAACTATGGATGATAACAATGATTTTGACCCCCCTATAAAGGTCCAAATTTGGTTAATGCAAGTGGTTTCCTTTTTGTTGTTTATGCTGCTGCTCTTTTGTCTCTATTTTTTGTCATACTGTGTGCACACAAGTTGTATGAGTTAACCGCGCTAGACTTCTTTATGCTACTTACTTGTTCTGTACTTTTTATGATGCTAAAAGAGGAAATATTTAATTGATAATAAAGATCATAAATGAATAATAATCTGAAGGGGGAGAAATACAGATTCATGGGGGGAACTCATAGAAGGTTCACGTAGGTACTTATTAAGGGGGAATGCAGAGATTTAGGAGGAAACTTAAGGTCTTTCTGGTTCACAATCTGGCTCTATGTGGTTGTTTCTGAGATTTTCAATTTTGAGTTTGTCATCATCAAAAAGTAAGAAATTGATAGGTTACAAGTACTTTGGTCATAAGTAATTTACTTTATATTTTGATGATCTAACAAACTTACTGTCCAGAACCAGACAAGAAACATGTTACAAATTTACAAGACCTTAAGATCACAAGGTTCCAGAATGAGATCCAGCTTGGGATATGATTCAACTCTTCAGAGTGGAAGGAACAGCTGAGGGAACAGGTCCCTACCAGTTCCCTAGGAGACTGTACGAAGTCAACTCTCCAGTTGGAAAGTTGCTGCCTGCACATGCTATAGTGGAGGAACAGTGCAGCAGTCAACTTTCTGTGAAAGACTTTTTACCTACCTTGCTTACATCATTGCAGGTGATGTCACATATGTGTATATACAATCAAGGAAGGTAAAACATATTAACTTGAGCACACGGAGATTCCACTCGAGCTCTCTCACATTATTATCCAACAAGAAACTCTCAAGTGCTTCAAGAACAAAGAACAAAATAACTACCGACCAGTTCCCGCATCGAGTTATTATATGTCCTTATTTGAGTTGTAACTTTGTTAATGTTCTTGCTTGTAACTCCTACTTATCTTACTAAGAAGCAGTGTGTAGGAAAACCTTCGTAAACCTCAATTCTGTGTGTTTGAATCTTAGCTAGAGTTAGTCAATTTGCAAAGTCTTTGTAATAGAGTTATTACAAATTGGCTTGTAATAGAGTATTACAAGTTAGTGAGGGATTAAGAGGTTAATTCCTAGGTTTCATAGGTTGATCAGTAGTGAAGTTAAAATTCTACAAGTGTAGGTCATGGTTTTTAATCCCATTGAGCGAGGAATTTTCCACATAAAATTTCTCTTGTCATTTACTTACTGATATGTGCATGTGTACTGTTGGTCCTAATAGAGAACCTGGTTCTATATAGAGTTTGGTAGACCTTTATATTTATCACATGGCAAACGAGTCAATAGAATTAGGAGGAAGGTTGTTATACCATATCATAGCTCCCTTCGATAGAGTTTCCCCGAACTTCTTTAAAAGGACTAACTCGATCTCGTCGTCTTCCAAGTCATTCCCTTTGATGGCGCATATGTAGGAGGGCACATGTTCATTTGGATTGGTCGTTCCGTTGTACTTAGGAATATCGGGCATGTTGAACTTCTTAGGGATAGGCTTCGAAGTTGCGCTCGGGGAAAAGGTTTATGAACAAACTTCTTGGAATCCATGCCTTTTAATATCAGTGATGATCTCGGTATTTGATCAACCATGGAATTGTAGGTCTCCACCTTTTTGTCATTAACTTCTATTTTCTTCTCTTCCGAATATACCCATTTTGTCGGCTATTCCAACATTTTTATAATCTCGGGGTTGGTGCCCGATTCATTTTTTATTCAATCTCTCCGTGACGGTTCACTTCTGCGGATGATTTCCTGGGACGACTCGGGCTCAATCCTGCTCGGGGAGAGACTTTGGTTCTGGAGCTGGGCTATTGCTGCCTATTGAGCCTGTAACATTTTGAAGATCACCTGCAAGTTGATCCCATCATCTTAGCCGCAGTGCGTGTTTTGTGCAATCGATCAGACTTCTCTGTGGATATTGTTCTCAGGATCGGTGGGCAAATTTACATTAATGGCCATATGTGAACTAGAATCGAATGGATATGCAACTGGAACTCCATTGGGGTCGACGGGGCACTTCGTCGCTATGTGCTACATTGTTATTCTTGCCATGGTGGCTGGATTTAGGATCCACGTTTCGAGGGGCAATCTGAGAGTTCGACATTTCAAACTTTAACCTGAAATCAAAGATGCTCCAAAGAACAAATGTAGAATTGAGTGCATTATAGAAGTATGTATCAAATAGGCATTATTATCATTAGCCCCGCGGTGGGCGCCAAATTGGTTTACCCTCAAAATCAGATAACAATTAAATTTGTAAGTGGTTTTAATGATACGTGGTTTAATTTGATACAAAATGATTAGTGAAGTCAATAATGAATAAACAAAGACAAAATAAATTCAAACCACACGAGTGAGATAGTTCCAGTCTTAGTGAAATAATCACTCTCGATCCGGACTCACTACGGCCAACACTAATGTACAAGAGAAAGAGCTAATAACAGAGAAAATAATAATATATTGCTTTCAAATGCGTGTTATAGTAATTTTTATGAGTAATCAGACCCTCTTTATATAGTGAGAGAGTTCTACATTAGATACAACTCTATAGAAGGTAAAAAAATCTTCTGATTAACTGATTGTCGGTTCCCTATCGGTACGCATTGAGATCCCCGCCGTGATATCCGGGTGGTCACGGATATTTCGGCCTTCTGTTGGTTATGCTCGATTTTTGACAATATCCTTCGAAGTCGTTCGAGGCTGGGACCGATTCTGGAATCATGACCTCGATATTCCCAAGGGCAGGCGTCGTATCCCCGGATTCTGGCTCGATGGGATTTTCGGCTCGATTTCCGTCCCTTGCCACCATATCTCGAGCCTGGCTTATCTTGTCGGAGGTCAATATGCACAATGAGCTGGGTCTTACCTGTATACACACAAAAAAATCAAACAAATTACATAGTATAATTTGCTAAAGAATGCACACAACAGAAACGATTGGGTAGAGTTGAAAATTCAATTAACTTTACAATTTAATTTGGCACACATAGATCAAATAAAATACTCGTAACAAATTGCATGTTTGGAACTGCTAAAATTATACACATAAATGATTCGGTAGAGATGGGAACACGTGGGGACGTGAGGGGTACAAAGTTAGGCTAGCAAGCTACTATGAGAGAGAGAGGTGACACATAAAAATTTGCATGGCAGGTACATTAATTCCCTTCCTTAGCTACCGAATAACGTTGCTAATGTTAACAAAATTAACGATTAAAACTCAAAAGCAGATTAGTGCGGCATAACAAATTAAAAGCATAACCTTTTTAATAGTACTATATATTAAGTGGATATTACCATAAAAAGAGTATTCGCATAAAATAAGCAATGTTTGATTGGAGAGATTAGAAAAAATAATTCCCACATAAGTAGTACACTAATACAATGTTTAATTATTGATATTAACTAACACCCACAATAGTTTATGCAAAAATCCATGTGTTATTTCAGTGAAAGAATAAGGAATTTAATGATAGAAATTTAAAATATAGATAAGTAAACACAGGAAGAAACATAAAAATTCCATTCACGTATCACTGTATAACATAGCCTTTTGTTGGACAGTCGTTGGCCTTCTACTTATGTTTCTTCTTTTTAATTTACCGCAAAAATAACTTATTCTGAGAAATGTTTTTTTTTCAAAAGTACTTTTGGTGAAAAGCAGTTTGTGTTTGGCTAATTACCTTGAAAAGCACTTTTGAGCTGCAATTAATGTTTGGCCAAGCTTTGAAAAACTGTTTCTTAGTGCATTTTTCTCAAAAGTGCTTCTCAAAAACGTGCTTTTGGAGAGAAACTATTTTTTTTCTGGTTCTCCAAAACTGCTTCTGTTTCCCCTCAAAAGCACTTTTTTTTTCCTTCTAAAAGTTTGGCCAAACACCTTAATTTTTGGCCAAAAGTGCTTTTGGCAAAAAAAAAAATACTTTTAGCCAAAAAGAAGCTTTGGCCAAACAAGCTATTATAATAATACTATTGATAACTCTAGAAATTAGAAATAAACCTAAAGAGTGAATTTCCATATCATCTGCTTAATCTTGGACATCTTTATGTTAAAGGTTCATGTATAAAGAGAAACTTACTCTCGCATCTATACATTTTTGTTTCTTTTTTATTTGGATTAGATTTGTAGCACAAACCCAATACCCAAAAGACATAAGCAAACCCAACAATATTTTTTGGAGTTCGAAAGAAATGTTACTTATATTTCTATGACAATGAAAATGAGGTGGCACGACTTTACTGCCTTAACTATACAACTAGTAGTCGTACACGAGCGATGCGGTCAGTATTAAAAAATATTAATTAAATTAAATTATGATCGGGCTTGTTTGATCCTATTAGATTGTATTGCTTTAATAAAATTCAATTGTCATTTTACATGTCAATACGATATACCCAATAATGAAATCTCTATTAAATCAAAGGTACTTATATAGTTAGTGAATAACTTTTTTGTTCTATATTTTTTATTATTATATTAACCAATATTTAATATTCTCTTTCTTTTTGTCATATATGAGAAGATTTATAATTTATTACTGTTGAAATATTTTTTTATTTTAAATTTTATTCAATTGTTCTTAATAATATTATCTAAATTTTAATGAACAAAATCTCTATTAAACTAACGGGACTTATACATAGAGTGCATTGAATAACTTTTTTGTTATGTATTTTTCTTTATTATATCATCTAATATTTAATATTATTGCATTGCTAATAGAAAGTTTTATTAGCATATTACTTTATTAAATATTTTTCTCTGAAAGTTTTTTTATGTCTTTATTTTTATTTTATTTATTGTAAAATAATTTTAAAACTCCAATTTGAAACTAATTCCCAAATTGAATTGGTAATTTATTATTTTTTAATTTAGTTTTTATTTTAAAATTATTTTAAAACTCCAGCTTGAAACTACATCCCGATTTGAATGGGTAGTTTTTCTACTCTTTCTTTCGTTTTTGTATAGCTAATTTTTTTTTTTTTTTTTTTTTTTTTTTATTTTAAGATAATTTATAAACTACAACTTGAAACTACTCCCACCCAATTTGAATAGATAGTTATTATTTTATAAGTTTATTTTTGTTTTTTAATTATATTTAATTATAAGATATCTATATTTATTAATTTAATAAAGTAACCAATATATATATATATGTTAGTTTTTATTTTATTTTATTATTTTTTTATATATATTTAAATTCAAAAATAATAACCAATAACTTTTGTTCTATATTTTTGTTTATTATATTAGCCATTGTTTTATATTCGCTTTTTTTTTTTTGTAATATATCAGAAGATATATAATTTTTTACTGATGCAATATTTTTTTGTTTTAAATTTTATTCTGTTCTTCTTAATAATATTATCTAAATTTTAATGAATAAAGTCTCTGTTAAACTGTCGGGACTTATACAGGGAGCGCATTGAATAAATTTTTTGTTATGTATTTTTCTTTATTATATCATCTAATATTTAATATTATTACGTTTTTAATAGAAATATTTATTAGCATATTACTTTATTTAATATTTTTCTCTAAAAGTTTTTAATTTCTTTATTTTTGTTTTTTTATATTTTAAAACTCCAATTCGAAAATTCTCCCAAATTTGAATTGGCAATTCGTTATTTTTTTATTCTTTTTTATTTTAAAATTAGTTTAAAACTCCAACTTGAAACTACTTCCCGATTTGAATGGGTAGTTCTTCTCTTTTTTTATTTTATAGCTATTTTTTTTGCCTTTTATTTTAAAATAATTTAAAAAATCCAACTTGAAACTACTCCCACCCAATTTGAATGGATAGTTATTTTTTTTATATATTTATTTTTTATTTTTTTAATATTTAATTATAAGATATATATTTATTAATCCAAATAAAAAACTACCATATATATATATATATATATATATATATATATATATGTGTGTGTGTGTGTGTATGTGTGTGTGTGTGTGTATGTATGTATATATGGTAGTTTTTTATTTTATTTTATTATTTTCGATTTTTATATATTTTTAAATTCAAAAATAATAACCAATAACTAATTATAAATGTAAGCACGTGATTTTTTTCCTATATGAGAATTACTCCCAAAAATTCAAGATTAAATAGTTTTGTGTTGTTCGCAATTTTTATGGATTTTTGTGTTATTTTTCTTTTATTGTTTGCATTTGTGTGTGCGTGTTTATGTGTTTAAATTAACGAAAAATACAAAAAATATGTCGCATTTGCATTTAGGATTTAATTTTACAATTACGAGTAATTAAGTTTGTTTTACAAAAATGAAAAATCACAAAAAAATATGTACTTTGCATTTTTTACCATTTAAGGTCCAATTATGTGATTTTTGTTTCTAATTGGTGTCAAATCTTGTCTGTTATTTATTGTTAGGGGTTATTTAATATGTTTAAGTTAATTTTGGATTTTTACAACTTATTGTATAATTTTGGTAATTAGGAATTAAAAGAAGAAGAAAACAAAAACAAGTAGAAATACCCACAACTCGGAATGGGCCAGTTTTTAATTTAAAGCCCAATTTTATTCCAAATGATCCAATCCAATTTGCCTGATCGTTCAGGCCAACCAAACGACGTCGTTTCAGCGTCTCAAATCTGGACCGTTGATCAAACAGATCTAACGGTCCAGTTCAGCCCCATCATTGGTTCAAACGACGCCGTTTCAGGTGATCAAATCTGAGCCGTTCATCTCCTTTGATCTAACGGTCAAGAGCATCCCCCATAACCCGATCCACTTTACCCGGGTCAACCCAGTCCCCCAACTTAAACCAAACGTTGCCGTTTCACTTAAATGAAATGATCCAAGTCGTTTATCATGATTGATCCAACGGCCAAGATCAAACTACCCCCCCCCCAACTATATAAGTTCAACCTCTTACCCCACGCCCCCCAAACCAAACACCCCCTTTTCCTGTTCATCGTCTCTCTCTCACTCAGAGACTGAACGATGTAAACCCTAGCCGCCTTAGGATACCTTCGCCTGAAACCCGGTGGAAACAACACCGCCGGTCACCAAATTAACACCCTTAGGGCATCTGACCACCCCCAACCCGATTCCACCACCCGTTTACCTTGAATCAGCCTGCATCGTCTCGAATCGTCATTTGAAGATTCGAGCAAAACTGGAACTACCCCAATCCACACCAAACTCACACTCTGGCACCCCCTAACCTCCCTCATACCCAAAACACACTTGGTTTGGTTCGAATCATACTAGAAACATTCGAACCCTAAATCAAACCCCAGGAACCCTAGAAAACCAAAGCCTAGGTTCTGTCTCTAATTAAAGGAATTTGGGTGTCCAATGGACCTTAGCCGAAGTGTTCTCAGTTGAGAACACTCGATTAAGGTCCGTTCGACCTCAAAAGGCCCGAGTCTGAGTTCAAGCCGAGTTGTTTGTTTCTGAGATCTTGAGGTATTTTTCCTCTCTTTTTGTTTATTATATTTCTAGTTTATTGTTATCTGTTCATATTGTTGTATTAATTTTCTATTCAAATTCTATCAAAAATCTTCTCTCCTTCAATCAGACCTTTTATTTGGTCAAATTTTCTTCTGTCCATTGTTAAGTCTGTGTTGAGCTATATAATCAATTTGAATAATGTCGTCGAATAATTAGTTTCATAAGTTCACTGTTCTTGTCCAAAGCCACATGAATCGCCCTACTATTTGTTGTTAATTACTAGATGTTATAATTTGTGTAGTCGATTGCATACGTGTTGTCAATTAGTTTTTCATGCTCGAAGTCTAGAATAACATGATAATAGGTTCATGCTAGTATCTTTGCTTCTTTCTGTTCTAATTAAGAACGATCATGTTCATATGTTTGCTCTGAACTTAAAGCTTAGATTGGTTGACACCTTCAAATGCATCTCAGTTCATCCTGTTGATTGCTTGAACCTAGTTGATATTCATGTTTTGCTCACATTAGCAAATCCCTGTTTGATCATTTGGTTTGAGTTGATCAGGATTAGTTCCCAATATGATCAACTCATTCCATCTGATTAATACCAGTTTTTGAGTTGATTTGGTCTCTTACTGTGAATCACTGTGTGAATTTGATACTAGGAATTGGTTTATAGCTGTAGATAGATCAACCAGAAACCAGTTTGATATGTTTGGACTTTTATAGGGTTTGAGTAACAGACTAACAAGGGTTAGGTAGGACAGTAATATACATGGGGTCAAGGGGTAATATTGGAATTTAACAGGGCTATAATTAAGACTAACTTAAGGGTCTGTCAAGTGGTTGTTTAAATACCATTAGTTTAATATCAATAGGGGACCAAACATAATAGTATGGAATTTAATTAATACCCCATGACTCTTGATTGAAACAAATAGGGAACAAAGCATGCTAGAGTGGGGAACCAAATAGTTTCATACAAGAAAGACACTTAGGAGTGGGAATTCAGGGGGTATGGGCAGAATAAAAGTCTGAGTGTTTCTAGGCAGTGTGAGGGGTCTGTTGTTGGCTATAAATAGAGGCATTTAGGATTAAAAAGGGGCTGGCTTTTTAATCGGGAGAAGTCAGAGAGATAGAGTGAAAATTTGGCTAGATTTTTAACAATTAAGAGTTCAGTTTTAAAAGTTCAAAGAGGCTGGGCTTTCAATCTTAGAGGATCACTCTGCATTCTGCCTGTGATTGTTTGGTATTGCCGGGTTTCAAGTGGTTTTTCCTGGGTTGTGCATTGGATACTCTGTTGCTGTTTTCATTGGGTGTTGCTGGGGTTTTAAATCTGTCCCTGGGTTCTGTTTACTGGTTGTTGTTGGTTATTGCTGGTTGCTGTGTTGTATGCTACTGCTACTTTGCTGATCTTCCTCTTCTTTTGCTTCCTATACCAGGTACATGGCTATAACTTTGCAAATGTTGTAAGCTGAAACATGAAGCATGAATATATATGAAGAGTTGAAGTTATAAATTTGATTTAGTTTCTTTTTTTTACTGATTGTACTTAGGTCATTCTATATACTATTGTTATGAAAATTTTGGCCACTTTGTATAACTGGACAGTTTTTTATAGTGATGCAGTCAATAATGTTCTGTTATTTTAGCTTAGTCATTAGNAATATGTCGCATTTGCATTTAGGATTTAATTTTACAATTACGAGTAATTAAGTTTGTTTTACAAAAATGAAAAATCACAAAAAAATATGTACTTTGCATTTTTTACCATTTAAGGTCCAATTATGTGATTTTTGTTTCTAATTGGTGTCAAATCTTGTCTGTTATTTATTGTTAGGGGTTATTTAATATGTTTAAGTTAATTTTGGATTTTTACAACTTATTGTATAATTTTGGTAATTAGGAATTAAAAGAAGAAGAAAACAAAAACAAGTAGAAATACCCACAACTCGGAATGGGCCAGTTTTTAATTTAAAGCCCAATTTTATTCCAAATGATCCAATCCAATTTGCCTGATCGTTCAGGCCAACCAAACGACGTCGTTTCAGCGTCTCAAATCTGGACCGTTGATCAAACAGATCTAACGGTCCAGTTCAGCCCCATCATTGGTTCAAACGACGCCGTTTCAGGTGATCAAATCTGAGCCGTTCATCTCCTTTGATCTAACGGTCAAGAGCATCCCCCATAACCCGATCCACTTTACCCGGGTCAACCCAGTCCCCCAACTTAAACCAAACGTTGCCGTTTCACTTAAATGAAATGATCCAAGTCGTTTATCATGATTGATCCAACGGCCAAGATCAAACTACCCCCCCCCCAACTATATAAGTTCAACCTCTTACCCCACGCCCCCCAAACCAAACACCCCCTTTTCCTGTTCATCGTCTCTCTCTCACTCAGAGACTGAACGATGTAAACCCTAGCCGCCTTAGGATACCTTCGCCTGAAACCCGGTGGAAACAACACCGCCGGTCACCAAATTAACACCCTTAGGGCATCTGACCACCCCCAACCCGATTCCACCACCCGTTTACCTTGAATCAGCCTGCATCGTCTCGAATCGTCATTTGAAGATTCGAGCAAAACTGGAACTACCCCAATCCACACCAAACTCACACTCTGGCACCCCCTAACCTCCCTCATACCCAAAACACACTTGGTTTGGTTCGAATCATACTAGAAACATTCGAACCCTAAATCAAACCCCAGGAACCCTAGAAAACCAAAGCCTAGGTTCTGTCTCTAATTAAAGGAATTTGGGTGTCCAATGGACCTTAGCCGAAGTGTTCTCAGTTGAGAACACTCGATTAAGGTCCGTTCGACCTCAAAAGGCCCGAGTCTGAGTTCAAGCCGAGTTGTTTGTTTCTGAGATCTTGAGGTATTTTTCCTCTCTTTTTGTTTATTATATTTCTAGTTTATTGTTATCTGTTCATATTGTTGTATTAATTTTCTATTCAAATTCTATCAAAAATCTTCTCTCCTTCAATCAGACCTTTTATTTGGTCAAATTTTCTTCTGTCCATTGTTAAGTCTGTGTTGAGCTATATAATCAATTTGAATAATGTCGTCGAATAATTAGTTTCATAAGTTCACTGTTCTTGTCCAAAGCCACATGAATCGCCCTACTATTTGTTGTTAATTACTAGATGTTATAATTTGTGTAGTCGATTGCATACGTGTTGTCAATTAGTTTTTCATGCTCGAAGTCTAGAATAACATGATAATAGGTTCATGCTAGTATCTTTGCTTCTTTCTGTTCTAATTAAGAACGATCATGTTCATATGTTTGCTCTGAACTTAAAGCTTAGATTGGTTGACACCTTCAAATGCATCTCAGTTCATCCTGTTGATTGCTTGAACCTAGTTGATATTCATGTTTTGCTCACATTAGCAAATCCCTGTTTGATCATTTGGTTTGAGTTGATCAGGATTAGTTCCCAATATGATCAACTCATTCCATCTGATTAATACCAGTTTTTGAGTTGATTTGGTCTCTTACTGTGAATCACTGTGTGAATTTGATACTAGGAATTGGTTTATAGCTGTAGATAGATCAACCAGAAACCAGTTTGATATGTTTGGACTTTTATAGGGTTTGAGTAACAGACTAACAAGGGTTAGGTAGGACAGTAATATACATGGGGTCAAGGGGTAATATTGGAATTTAACAGGGCTATAATTAAGACTAACTTAAGGGTCTGTCAAGTGGTTGTTTAAATACCATTAGTTTAATATCAATAGGGGACCAAACATAATAGTATGGAATTTAATTAATACCCCATGACTCTTGATTGAAACAAATAGGGAACAAAGCATGCTAGAGTGGGGAACTAAATAGTTTCATACAAGAAAGACACTTAGGAGTGGGAATTCAGAGGGTATGGGCAGAATAAAAGTCTGAGTGTTTCTAGGCAGAATGATGGGTTTGTTGTTGGCTATAAATAGAGGCATTTAGGATTAAAAAGGGGATTGCTTTTTAATCTGGGGAAGTCAGAGAGATAGAGTGAAAATTTGGCTGGATTTGGAGATTAAGAATTCAGTTGCTTTTGGGAGTCAGTAGTTTGAGAGTGTTCTATTTTGAGTATTAAAGGAAAAAATCAGAACCGTTCCATTGCATCTTGTACTTCAGGATCACTCTGCATTCTGCCTGTGATTGTTTGGTATTGCCGGGTTTCAAGTGGTTTTTCCTGGGTTGTGCATTGGNTGGTGAGTTAGCGTACAACTACATCGAGTATAACAATTCAACAGAGGTTTGGTCCTCGGGACTTGGTACCTCCCGTTCTACTGTTTCCCCTTTGGTGTTAGCTAAATTGTTGTTACTTTAGTTCGCAATAGTTCGATCATTCAACTAGTGTACTTGCATTTACGTGTTTCCTTCTAATTTGGCCCGTTGTCCGTTGAGCACTAGCGAGTATTCTTTAGATTTGTCGTATGAGTAGTGGCTGCAGTCTGGAATGATAAATTAAGGGCATGTCCGCGGGTGGGTCAGAGTGTGGGGCCGGGTTCAGGGAGTGGGACAGGAGGCAGGGGAGGTATAGAGGGCAAAGAAGCATATAGGTTGAGAATCGGGACATGGAACATAGGTTCGCTGACGAATAAGTCTATAGAGTTGGCGAAGACTCTTCAGAAGAGGAAGATTAATATAACGTGTGTCCAGGAGACTAGGTGGGTCGAAACGAGGGCGATAAATGTGGATGGGTATAATTTGTGGTACTCTAGAGTCATGAGGGGTAAGAATGGAGTGGGGATCTTGGTAGATAGCCATCTTAGAGAGTCGGTGGTAGAGGTCAGGCGNATTGCTGTTTTCATTGGGTGTTGCTGGGGTTTTAAATCTGTCCTTGGTTTCTGTTTACTGGTTGTTGTTGGTTATTGCTGGTTGATGTGTTGTATGCTACTGCTGCTTTGCTGATCTTCCTCTTCTTTTGCTTCCTATACCAGGTACATGGATATAACTTTGCAAATGTTGTAAGCTGAAACATGAAGCATGAATATATATATGAAGAGTTGAAGTTATAAATTTGATNAAAATAGGCTTGGATGAGGAGATTAAAAGACGCTTTTGGGAGGGGTTGGATGACATCGTTCGTAGTATCCTGCCTTCTGATAGGTTATTTATAGGAGGAGATTTTAATGGTTATATTGGGTCGTCTGCAGGTGGTTATACGGAGGTTCATGGAGGCTTTGGTTTCGGGGAGCGAAATGGAGGGGGCACTTCGCTGTTGGACTTTGCCAAGGCATTCGATCTAGCGATTGCGAACTCAAGTTTTCCGAAGCGGGAGGAGCATTTGGTTACTTACCAAAGCTCGGTGGCGAAGACTCAGATTGACTATCTCCTCCTCAGAAGGAGCGATAGAAGGTGGTGCGTGGATTGCAAAGTTATCCCAGGTGAGACCCTTGCAACACAACATAGGCTTTTGGTGATGGACTTTGGCATTATGATAAGGAGGAAGAAGAGGTCAATACGAGGCCGCCCGAGGATTAGGTGGGGTGCCTTTACTAAGGATAAAGCTCAGGAGTTGGAAGGAAAATTATCGAAAATGGGAGCCTGGAGAAGTAGTGGGGAAGCAAATACTATGTGGTCGACGACGACTGATTGTATAAGGAAGGCGCCGAGAGATGTGTTGGGGTTATCTTTTGGCCGCGCCGGTGGCCATAAAGGAGACTGGTGGTGGAATGCAATTGTCCAAGGTAAAGTGGAAGCGAAGAAGGCAGCTTACCTGCGGTTAGTAGGGAGCACTGGTGAGGAGGAGAAGAGAGCGAATAGGGAGAGATATAAGGCAGCTAGGAAAGAGGCGAAGATGGCAGTAACGGAGGCTAAGACGGCAGCTTTTGCTCGTCTGTATGAGGAACTAGGTAACAAAGGCGGGGAGAAGAAGTTATTCCGACTCACTAAGCTGAGAGAGAAGGCGGCTCGGGATCGGGTCCAGGTGAGGTGCATAAAAGATGAGGACGGCAAAGTTTTGATGGGCGATAACCAGATTAAGAGGAGATGGCAGACCTACTTTCATAAACTTCTAAATGAAGAAGGGGATCAAGATATTGTACTAGGTGGATTGAGGAACGCCGACAT
>MU692835.1:0-51307 GCA_026770625.1 Nicotiana glauca
TATTAAGATTGAATTAGGCTTCTCGGATCTAGCTATAGGCTGTGATGTATTTTTAATCGTCTTCTTTCTTCTGATTGTAATATTTTTGTACAAAAGAACTTGGGGAAAGATATAGTAAAAAAGGTGTGGGAGGGGTTTAATTTATTGCTAAAGGGTAGATACCATGCGCATAGGACCAATGTTGTTATTCAATCATTTAGAAATCATGCCTATAGGATCAACGCTTTAAGTCACCTAGAGATCATGTCTATAGGCTTTTTGCATTCTTTTCAATCATTTAGAAAATCTGCCTATAGGGTTTAATGCTTTATCATCTTGCAAATCATTAGATATCCTGTCTATAGGATCTAATAATCAAACAACGAATTGCATATAGAAATCATGCCTATAGGAAATGCTTAAACGCTAGGCAAACTGCAGGATAATATTCATTTCGTAACCAGTTTAATCACAATAATATTTCTTTAACCAGGACATAGAAAATCTGCTTATAGGGTTTAATGCTTTATCATCATGAAAATCATTAGAAACCCTGTCTATAGGGCTTAATATTCATGTAAATCAGTTGCATATAGAAACTATGTCTATAAGAAGTGCATATGCGTTAGGCAAATTATAGGGTAGTCAAACAATCATTCTTTCACCAGTTAATAACAATGCTTAAAATCAGTTATAGATATCATGCCTATAGGGGTTCGTCTCAAACTCGCTTGATTCAGTTTTAAGCAACAACAACCTGTCAATTGGCCTTTAACGTAGCGTTTTCAGTAAAACTCTTATAAACCTGTAATGCTTTTAAAATTCTATAAATATGCAATGCTCTTAAACTTTTCAAACTTGCGTCTTTCTTCTGAAACAATTCCTTTAGATCTTCTGCCTAAATTCTATTCATCTCTTGAATCTATCTTTCAAAACAGTCTTTTAACTCACTCTTTCTTTTAAGGTATTTTCACTTTCAAAACTCCTCTTCACAAGTCTACTATATTTTCACTCAAACAAATATGCTGATTTCGAAGTCATTTCTAAACTTCTGCAACTTTCAACTTTCTGTTTTAACTCTTCTGCATTAGGCATTTGTTTGAAATCAGTGTTTTCTGAATAACTTGTTTAAAATACTTCAATCTCTGACTATTGGATCTGAGTTGCCTAATGCAGACTTTTTAATCTGATTCTATGTGTTAAACTAGTCCGTCAACTGCTTAAGTTTAATTTAAAGACCAAACCAGTATGTGAAAGGCATGCTAAACTATATGCTATATGACTTACGGGGTTTTATGTGAGACTTGCGTGTTTTTTGGTCAACCCCCTTACTTACTATTTGTTTTGGTTATCGAAATTAGTATTTTGTCCTTTAAACCCCATATATGCCTTACCCCTTTTCTTCTCTTTTAGGATTAGAAGTCCTAATACCCCGGGACTGATAGGATGGGACGGGTTCTAGCACGCAATAAGTAAACGAGACTAATCGCGTTTAAATAACCTTACGGGGCGGGAAGGGTAGAATATGGAGATGATGACCGGTGCGCTAATATCTCGTGCGACCCCTCTTTTGAGGAGTGATTGCTGGGTATTGCATTTATGTGATCCGTATTGTATTTAAACCTAGGACCCCTTCCCCTTTTCTTTACTTGTATAATTCTTTTTAATTTATGTCCCAATTAAACCCTCTCTTTTAAATCACTTATGTCCTTTCCCTTCCCTTTTTCTAAAATTTTAAATTTTGTCTGTAACTACTATATGCAAGTTTTATGTGTTTCTTTCTACTCTTCTTAAAGTCACAACTAAGCATGGCCGGGAACCACACTAGTGGATCTTGAGGGGTGCCTAACACCTTCCCCTCGAGATAATCTCAAGCCCTTACCCGAACTCTGGTTTTTCTTTCAAAATCGCTTCTTCTATTTAAAGTGTCCTAATGTACTATAATCATTAGGTGGCAAGTATTCAAATTCTATAACCCGATTCCTCAAAAGGGATTGAGAGTTGTTATGTCCATAATGTAGTAAACCCTATTTCGCCTTTAGAAAAAAGGGGCGTCGACAGCATAGTGACTCTGCTGGGGATATTTTTAAGGCTTTTACCATTACATGCTTTTGTGACTTTATTGCTTCCTTAATCACTTTTATTTCTTGCATTCAATTATTTCATCGTGATTACTAACTTGGCTCTTCATGTTTTTCCTTTCTTTTAATTTCTTTCTTTACTACCTTATCATTATTTCGATTCCGTTGTAATGTTTCGAGCATTTATTGTAATCTTTACTTTATGAACGTGAAAATACATGCTATATGCTTTATTCTTGTAATTGCATCTTAACATCATGTTCCACTCGTGCCAAAACAAATCCTATAGCAGCGCTTATAATGAGTGGTTGCGCACTTCCAATACCATCAAACCCCTAAATGTGGCAAAGGCATATTTGCGGTAAAACCAGTCGATCAACGGTATAGTCGACGGTTCCGCGCCTTTCCCTCTTGAGTTGTCCGCTCAAGGGTACCTGGTCTAACATTTCAAAAGTAGAAACCTTATTCCGTTAAACTGTTCATGTATCATGGTCAACCCTAGTCGAGTCAGTTATGTTGTCCACATCATGACTCATTAAGATAGCTTTGTCCAAAGTCCACCGGGTCTCCTTGAAACCCAAACGGACCCCTCCATGTTCTGTGCATTTATTTGGAGAACTTAAGTGCTTTCTATGCTAATTATTGATTTAAATAGTCGAGTTTGGCGGGGGTAAGGGCCTAACACTTTATTTTGCAGAAAATGAGGCACGAGATCCTCAGATTTGGCATGGTGACCAACATTCATCCAAGGCTGCTGAGTTGGTGGAATGACCTTCATTCTAGTGATCAAACACTTGCCCGCAAATACTTAGGGAATCTGCCTTCCCTCCTAGAGATTCAACCCAACAACAGAATCATAAAGGCCGCGACATTGCGCGAGTTGGTGGAGTTGTTCGATGGAGCCAAAGATGCCAAATCTGGGGAAGGTCCTTCTGGGACCAAGTAGTCGCTTATTCTTTATTTTAATGATGTAATAAGGCCAATGGCCAATAGTGACATTTTATCTTCTGTTATTTAGAGTCGTTTTAGATTCGTCTTATTTTTTATCAATAAAATGAGGCATTTAGCATTATAAGTTCTCCAAAACTATTTGTCGCTAGGCCTACCACGGGCACAATGAGACACCAAAATTAGGACGCGATTTACATTCTCGCACAATGTGTTTAAATACTGCAATACTTTTCCTCAGAACCCGCACTAACTTGTTACCTTTTGTTTTTCTTTTATTTTTTATTCCCCTCCCCAAAGGTTAGTTCGTGCATTCTGGCACCATCAGCATATTCCATAAGATCCAAAGGCCCTTCCATACAAGCTGTGAACAGAGGAGACCGCCTCAGCAACTGGTCAATTAGAACTGTCAGGGCCCGGAAACCTTCAGGCATTACTATTACTTATCTTGACGATGAACCAACGACTGTGACTTGCAACGAAATAACGCAACAAAAGGATATAGACTCAAAAGAAGATGAGATACCCGAAGAGGTCGTAAGAGAAGTCGAGAATTTTGAGTATAGACCTAAGTCCAACCTGGAAGAAACTAAGGTCATTAATTTGGGAGATACAGATAATGTCAAGGAAACCCGCATCAGTGTTCACTTGTTGCCATCAGAGAAGGAGAAATATACGAAATTTTTGAGGGAGTATGAGGACATATTTGCCTGTTCATATGATGATATGACTGGCCTCAGCACGTCCATTGTAGCTCACAGACTGCCAACTGACCCGACTTGTCCGCCAGTAAAATAGAAGCTCAGGAAATTCAAACCCGACATGAGTTTGAAAATCAAAGAAGAGGTTACTAAGCAAGTCAAAGCCAAAGTTGTCAAGGTAGTGGAATATCCGACATGGTTAGCCAACATTGTGCCAATACCAAAGAAGGACGGGAAGGTCAGAATCTGTGTCGACTACCGGGATCTCAACCGGGCCAGTCCCAAAGATGACTTCCTTTTGCCAAACATACACATCCTTATCGACAACTGTGCCAAGCACGAGTTGCAGTCCTTTGTTGATTGTTTCGCCGGGTATCATCATATATGGATGGATGAGGAGGATGCAGAGAAAACGGCTTTCATCAGGTCGTGGGGAATGTATTGCTACAAAATGATGCCATTCGGATTAAAGAATGCTGGTGCCACCTATATGAGAGCCATGACTACTATCTTTCAAGACATGATACACAAGGAGAACGAGGTGTATGTGGATGACGTCATCATCAAATCCAAGAAAGTCGCTGATCATATGGAAGATCTGAGGAAATTCTTCAACAGACTGAGAAGGTACAATCTGAAACTGAATCCCGCCAAGTGTGCATTCGGGGTTCCTGCCAGAAAACTGCTGGTTTCATCATGAGTCGTCGAGGAATAGAATTGGACCCATCAAAGATCAAAGCCATCCAAGAATTGCCACCGCCAAGGAACAAGAAGGACGTGATGAGTTTCTTGGGAAGACTCAACTATATCAGCCGGTTCATAGCTCAGTCCACAGTAATTTGTGAACCCATCTTTAAAATGTTAAAGAAAGACGCTGCTACTAGATGGACAGACAATTGTCAAAAAGCCTTCGACAGAATCAAGGAATACCTGTCAATACCACCAGTCTTGGTTCCGCCCGAGCCAGGAATGCCCTTATTGCTTTATCTCGCAGTTTTGGATGGAGCATTCGGTTGTGTTATGGGACAACCTGATGAAACGGGAAGAAAGGAGAAGGCCATCTACTATCTCAGTAAGAAATTAACCCTGTACGAGGCCCGATATTCCTTATTAGAATGCACTTGTTGTGCTCTGACTTGGGTAGCTCAGAAATTGAGGCATTATTTCTGTGCCTACACTACCTATCTCATATCCAGGATGGACCCATTGAAGTACATCTTCCAGAAGCCCACGCCCACCGGCAAACTCTCCATGTGGCAAATCTTGTTAAGTGAATTTGACATTGTTTACGTGACTCAGAAAGCAGTTAAGGGCCAGGCCATAGCAGAACACCTTGCCGAGAATCCTGTTGGCAGAGAATACGAACCTCTGAAAACGTATTTTCCGATGAAGAAGTGGTTTTTGTAGGAGAAGATATTGCAGAATCCTATGATGGTTGGAGGTTGTTTTTTGATAGAGCCGCAAATTTCAAAGGAGTTGGCATAGGATCAGTTCTGGTATCAGAAACCGGCCAGCATTACCCGGTATCTGCCAAGCTCAGAATCCCTTGCACAAATAATATGGCCGAATATGAAGCTTGCATCCTGGGATTCAAGATGGCCATTAACATGAACATTCAAGAGTTGCTAGTGATCGGGGACTCAGACCTGCTCATACATCAAGTTTGAGAAGAATGGGCAACCAAAAACTCCAAAATACTTCCCTATTTGCATCACATACAAAAGTTAAGGAAAAGATTCACGAAGACGGAATTTCAGCATGTCCCCAGGATCCAGAGTGATTTCGCTGATGCACTAGTCACTTTATCATCCATGACCCAGCATCCAGATAAGAATTTCATTGATCCCATCCCAGTGAGGATTTATGATCAGCCAGCTTATTGTGCTCACGTTGAGGAAGAAGCGGACGGAAAACCATGGTTCCACGACATCGAAGAGTACTTGACAACAGGAAAGTATCCAGAACTTGCTAACACTACTCAAAAGCGCACACTTCGGAGGTTATCTAACAACTTCTTTCACAGCGGAGGAATCCTGTATAGGAGGACTCCCGATTTGGGCTTGCTAAGGTATGTCGAAGCAAAAGAAGCATCCAGACTATTGGATGAAGTGCACGCGGGGACATGCGGACCTCACATGAATGGTTTTGTCTTAGCAAAGAAGATACTACGAGCAGGGTATTTTAGGATGACTATGGAAACAGACTGTATCAAATATGTTTGCAAATGCCATCGCTGTCAGATACATGCAGACATGATAAAGGTGCCTCCAAATGAGCTTACTGCAACAAGCTCACCATGGCCATTTGCTGCCTGGGGGATGGATGTCATCGGACCTATCGAGCCCGCCGCATCAAACGGGCACAGATTTATCCTGGTGGCAATTGATTACTTTACTAAATGGGTTGAAGCAGCATCGTACAAGGCAGTGACTAAGAAAGTTATGGCAGATTTCGTCCGTGATCGCATTGTTTGCCGATTCGGGATTCCAGAATCAATCATCACTGATAACGGTTCCAATCTCAACAACGACCTAATGAAAGCAATGTGCAAGGCACTCAAGATCAAACACAAGAACTCCACAACATACAGGCCTCAGATGAATGGAGCTGTGGAGGCAGCCAACAAGAATATCCAGAAGATATTAAGGAAGATGGTCGAAAGCCACAAACAATGGAATGAGAATTTAGCATTTGCTTTTTTGGGATACCGCACCACGGTCTGCACATCGACCGGAGCAACCCCTACATATTGGTTTATGGTACAGAAGCGGTCATCCCCGCCGAGGTGGAAATTCCCTCTTTGAGGATCATACAAGAAGCAGAGTTGGATGACGCAGAATGGATAAAAGGTCGCTACGAGCAATTAGCTCTTATAGATGGGAAAAGAATGAATGCAGTCTGCCAAGGTTAGTTGTACAAGAGCAGAATGTCCAGAGCCTTCAACAAATGAGTTAAGCCAAGGAAATTCACACCAGGGAAGCTGGTGTTGAAGAAGATATTCCCGCATCAAGATGAAGCCAAGGGAAAATTCTCTCCCAACTGGCAAGGTCCGTACATGGTTCACCGGGTTCTAACCGGAGGAGCCCTTATTCTTGCAGAAATGGACGGAGAGGTTTGGCCAAAGCCAATCAATTCAGATGCAGTGAAACAATATTATGTGTGACCATCTATGATTCTTTCTTTCTATAATGTAATTTGAACTACGCCTGACCTGATTCCCGTTTAAGAGGGGATACGTAGGCAGCCCTATGGGTTCAGTCATAATTTAATAGAAATCTTCATTTCCCCCTATTATCGGAACTGGGGCAGAATTTTGAGGAGGACCCTTAAAATTCCGAAGTCAGCCTTCAGCCACTCATCGCCAAGGATGTCACCTCACTGGAACTGGGGCAGAATTTTGAGGAGGACCCTCAAAATTTCGAAGTTGATTTTTGCATTTGTTCAATGCAGCCGTCAGAAGTGCCGGCCCAGTGAACAGGGGCAGAATTTTGAGGGGGACCCTCAAAATTCTGAAGCAAGAGAGGTTGCGATGCTTTGAACCACATCGCAGTCATTGGTTCATTCAAACAAAACTATTTTTTCTACTTACGTTATATTTGTTAAATCATGCATAATTATGACAGCTGCTATTTAGCGACGCTACCCCAAATGATGCACGCAACATCGGAGGCCACGGGAAATGAACTAACTTTTCCCCCTTGACAAAACTCACAATTTTCTTTAGATACAGGCGCCGAAACACAAACATATTACGCAATCGCATTGAACAATCACACCTATTTGCATTTTTTGCTGTCCGCACGCAATATTCCCCAGCAACCGCAATATCACAATCAGTTACCAGCAACCAGCTAAGAATCTTTATTACCATATACATTCCTTGCATTGCATAAGGCTACCTTTTTGCCTTCTGAGACTAAGCGTTGTCTCCATCTGCATTTCTTGCATTGCATAAGGCTACCTTTCTACCTTCCGAGACTAAGCATTGTCTCCATCTACATTCCTTGCATTGCATAAGGCTACCTTTCTACCTTCCGAGACTAAGCATTGTCTCCATATGCATTTCCTGCATTGCATAAGGCTACCTTTCTGCCTTCCGAGACTAAGCGTTGTCTCCATCTGCATTTCCTGCATTGCATAAGGCTACCTTTCTGCCTTTCGAGACTAAGAATTATCTCCATCTGCATTCCTTGCATTATATAAGGCTACCTTTCTGCCTTCCGAGACTAAGCGTTGTCTCCATCTGCATTTCCTGCATTGCATAAGGCTACCTTTCTGCCTTCCGAGACTAAGCGTTGTCTCCATCTGCATTTCCTGCATTGCATAAGGCTACCTTTCTACCATTCGAGACTAAGCATTATCTCCATCTGCATTCCTTGCATTGCATAAGGCTACCTTTCTGCCTTTCGAGACTCAGCGTTGTTTCCATCTGCATTTCCTACATTGCATAAGGCTACCTTTCTGCCTTCCGAGACTAAGCGTTGTCTCCATCTACATTTCCTGCATTGCATAAGGCTACCTTTCTGCCTTTCGAGACTAAGCGTTGTCTCCATCAGCATTCCTTGCGTTGCATAAGGCTACCTTTCTGCCTTCCGAGACTAAGCGTTGTCTCCATCTGCATTTACTGCATTGCATAAGGCTACCTTTCTGCCTTTCGAGACTAAGCGTTGTCTCCATTTGCATTCCTGCACTGCATAAGGCTACCTTTCTGTCTTTCGAGACTAAGCGTTGTCTCCATCTTGCATGGCTGAAATAACGCCCCATTATCCTTCTTGCATGGCTGAAATATCGCCACTTTCACTTACATCTTGCAATCGGCTGAAATATCGACAAACTTTATTTAAATATTCTGTCAGCTGAAACATCGCCATTTTTATTTTTCACATCGGCTGCAACATCGCCTGTTGTATTTAAATTTCCGTCGGCTGAAATATCGCCATTTTCGCTTTTGCATTGGCTGAAATACCGCCAAATCTTGCATCACATGGGCTAAAATATCGCCAAATTGTCCAACGGCGTCATCGTTCGGAGGCATCATCTTCATAGCCCGAGAACACCATGCCATGGCCCGAGGACCCCACTTTATATCTTGTATATCATTATTCAAAGGCATCATGGTTCGAAGGCGCCATTATCATAGCCCGAGAACGTCATCTCATAGCTTGCGAATCCTTTAATTTTGCGCTTCATGGTCCTGGACATCATGGTTTGAGGACGTCATCTTAACCATCCAAGGACAGCATTCATGGTCCAACGGGAACTTGCATCACGTTTAAGTTTATGCACGATATGCGCCTATATTGCTCACTTGCAGGTACATCGGCTAGCAACGACTGTCTCAGCAGGAGCGATCCCGCTTCGATTCTCGCAGCCGATTGGCTGCCCAAGTACCTCTTGTCTCTCCAAAACCTTGCGTCCGTCCATTCAAATCTCCATCGGCATGTTCCGTCAATGGCTCCTGAACTACATATGGCCTGATTCCTGTAAAACCAGGGATATGTAGGCAGCTCAACAAGCAGAGCGCAGTCAAAATTCTCTTACAATCGCCTTTTCCGGTCAAAATTCGCCATCTTGTCTTTACCCGACAACTCTTTCATCCTCTTCGGGTAAAGAGGGGCAGCTGTTGATATTCAATTTTTCCCCATATATCTTTTATACTCAAAATACTTTCAAAATAGCACATGTATGCGTATATGAGCATCCCAAAAGATTTTAGCATTTTAAAAGGATTTTTAAACTAATTTATGGCCTATTTTTACACCATAAATCCCAATAATTATTTCCAAAACTTGCCATTTTGGAGAATATTTTATTTTATTCTTACATCTACATCAAAACATAATTTACATAATTTTTGCATAATTTTATAAGTCTATTTGGTATTTTAAAACGAAGTTGCATGAAATTGCAATTTTAGCCCGCTTTCAGATTTAATAGCATTTTAAATACAAAATCAATCCCAATATTTTTTAAATTAATATTTACATATTATTTATTAACTCAGTACTTTTAATTTTATTTTTAAAAATATCTTTTACTATTTTTGTAAAATCAAAAGGGAAAACTGGCTATTTCGATTGTGGCCTCAAGTACTTTCAATTATAGCCTATTTGAGCCCCCCCAATTGACCCCAAATCAGGCCCCAAATGAAGACCCAATTCAAATCTTACCCCGACCCATCCATTAATTAAACCCGCCCGGTTTTATATTTAATGTTGGCCGTTGATCATTTTGATCAACAACCCTCCTTCACTCTTTCCTTTTTAATCCCACCAAACCCCTAACCCTATCTCTCATTCCTCTCATGTAGCCGCCTCTGAACCCTCCCCTTCTCTCAAACGCTCTCAAGCACTCAAAACCCTAATCGCCTCCCTCGTCTTCTCCGGCCAAATCCCACCGGAATCCATGGCTTTTCAGGCCAAGGACAGTCTGTGCTCACTTCCCTTCATCCCAAATTGCGGCTATTCAAGGCTTTCAAGGTTCAACCTCAATGAGGCTTGTTCAGATGCTCCGCCAATTTGTGCTCCTATTGCTTCTCCGGCTCCATTCCGACGTGTTCGAGCCTCCAGAGCCTAGATATGGTCTAGACCTATTCCAGGCCAGATCCTTTCCAAGCCTTCCCGTTTCTAGGGTTTCTGAGAAACCCTGAAAGCTGTTCGAGGTTCTTTCTCTCTTTATTTTCTTAGATCTGTGATAGATCTGTGGTGTACTCGAGGTTTCAAAGCTTTTTCCCAAATTTCTCTTTTCAAAATTAGTCAGTTTCAATTTAGGGTTTCCAAAACTTTTAAAACGATTCCTGTTTCTTCTTCTTCTTTCTTTATGTGAATCTGCCTGTATATGCTTTGTTCTTATGTGTTATCACTTGTGCATATTTCTCTTACGTTCTTATGTTTTGCCGTTATTATGCATGTTCTTCTACTTGTGCTCTATTATCTCTTCTACTGTTTCTACAACATGCTTTCACATGTCTAGCTTATGTGTTCCTTTACCATTTTTCTTACTGAGCTTTTGTTTGCCTTTACTGGACTTTTGTTTGAGTTCTAAACCTATTCGCCTACTGTTTCTTAAGTTCTATGTCGCCTTTATTCTCTCTTGAACTTGTTTGAGTTTTCCTGAACATGCTTTGTTTTTACTTTATTGCTTCAAACTTGCCATTACATCTATGTGCTTTCTCATGAGACTCTCTGAGTCTGTTCGATGGCTTGCCCTCTCCTTTCTGTACCCTACTCGAATTTGAAACCCTAGACTAAACTGAAATCTTTCGCTTATGATTTTGAGACTGTCTATGCCAACCTTTTCTTTCCTGACGCTTGTGTGCTTATATATGAGGGTTTTTCTTTCAAAAGGGTTCTTCCAACTTGTAATCTCCTTTAATAAGGCTCGATTGATTGGTTATTGATTTTCCAATTGAACTTTCCCTCACCCTTTTTTCTGACTAAGTTCATTCGAACAAAGCTTTTTACTGGCTGTTTGATTGACCTACTTGCCTTATTTCTCACAAATCATGTACCATTCTTGCCTTAAATAATCCCTATGTATTTACCTGTGTTATGGTACTTTGGAAAGGTTTTTAATTATTCATCCTTCCTTCATTGTCTCATGCCCGTTTGAAATCAAACCCCTTAACTTTAGGGAGACCTTCTGTGATTGATTGTAAACTATTTTCTTGCCTTTTTTGCTTACTCGTTTTCTGCACTATAAAAACAAGACACTACACATAACTCAGACATAGACAAATATGGGAAAACCTCAAAAACACTTCAGACTTCAATACAATTACAATACTTTCTCTACTACTATTTTCTCTACTTCTAATATGGAGCACTCTGCTCCTCTTCTCTTCTTCTATCTGAAACATTCGCGAGTTCTCTTGAACTCTCAAGTATTTGCTGAAGACTTGAGTTTGCTCCTGTTGATCTCTCGCTGTCTGCTTACTCTATTGTCCTGCTATTCTAGTACTTTACATCTGGTCTATCATTCTTAGTAAAATAATGCCCCTCCACTATGTGTTTATTTTCTAGCCTGTTATGCTTTCTTTCACCATGTGGCTGTTTATATGTTGTTATGCCTTCCTTCATCATGTTTCTGCAACTCTGTCTGCTCTTTTTCTCATGTGAACCCCCTTCGTTTTACCCCTTTGTATGAGAGTTGTAGTTCAAGACATAGCAGCACTTCACATTGTTGTCTATGACTCTGAACTAGGTTCCTTTGAACCTCTAACTCAATCAATTCCCACTTCCCACTTCCCTTCTCCCTTTATGTGCTGAGCCTTGACTCAAGTCTGGTGGTGTCCTAATCACCATCCAGACTCAGGTCTGACCTCTAAGGTCTGCTCTTAATTTGTTTGGACCAAGCAACTGGTCAGGGGTGTGCCAGTCTACACCCATGGCTGGGCATGACTATCATTTGCTATGGTTCCCTAATCCCTCTCGCACTTTGTACTTATTCCTAGTTCTAAGTTCTGCCCCTCTTTGGTAATCCATGCTTTGGGACCCTGGAGCTCCCTCTAAACTCGGATGCCTGAGGGCTGGCAATTCCACACTTGCACTATTCTGTTCTAATTGTTATCCAGAGTGTAAGCACTGCCTGGAGTCCTTGAGGCTCCTTGGAACTTTGAAACACTTTGGGTGAGAGAAGGCCTTGGAATCTGGAATCCGAATTTGGTGAAACATATGTCATTGGATATTAAGATTGAATTATGCTGCTCGAATCTAGCTGTAGGCTGTGATGTATTTTTAATCATCTTCTTTCTTCTGGTTGTAATATTTTTGTACAAAAAAACTCGGGGAAAGATATAGTAAAAAGGGTGTGGGAGGGGTTTACTTTATTGCTAAAGGATAGATACCATGCCCATAGGACCAATGTTGTTATTCAATCATTTAGAAATCATGCCTATAGGATCAACGCTTTAAGTCACCTAGAGATCATGTCTATAGGCTTTTTGCATTCTTTTCAATCATTTAGAAAATCTGCCTATAGGGTTTAATGCTTTATCATCTTGCAAATCATTAGATATCCTGTCTATAGGATCTAATAATCAAACAACGAATTGCATATAGAAATCATGCCTATAGGAAATGCTTAAACGCTAGGCAAACTGCAGGATAGTATTCATTTCGTAACCAGTTTAATCACAATAATGTTTCTTTAACCAGGACATAGAAAATATGCCTATAAGGTTTAATGCTTTATCATCTTGCAAATCATTAGAAACCCTGTCTATAGGACTTAATATTCATGTAAATCAGTTGCATATAGAAACTATGTCTATAGGAAGTGCATATACGTTAGGCAAATTATAGGGTAGTCAAACAATCATTCTTTCACCAGTTAATAACAATGCTTAAAATCAGCTATAGATATCATGCCTATAGGGGTTCGTCTCAGACTCGCTTGATTCAGTTTTAAGCAACAGAAACCTGTCAATTGGCCTTTAATGTAGCGTTTTAGTAAGACTCTTATAAACCTGTAATGCTTTAATAATTCTATAAATCTGCAATGCTTTTAAACTTTTCAAACTTGCGTCTTTCTTCTGAAACAATCCTTTGGATCTTCTTCCTTAATTCTAATCATCTCTTGAATCTATCTTTTAACTCACTCTTTCTTTTAAGGTATTTTCACTTTCAAAACTCCTCTTCACAAGTCTACTATATTTTCACTCAAACAAATATGCTGATTTCAAAGTCATTTCTGAACTTCTGCAACTTTCAACTTTCTGTTTTAACTCTTCTGCATTAGGCTTTTGTTTGAAACCAGTGTTTCTGAATAACTTGTTTAAAATACTTCAATCTCTGACAATTGGATCTCAGTCGCCTAATGCAGACTTTTTATCTGATTCTATGTGTTAAACTAGTCCGTCAGCCGCTTAAGTTTAATTCAAAGACCAAACCAGTATGTGAAAGGCATGCTAAACTATATGCTATATGACTTACGGGTTTTTATGTGAGCCTTGCATGTTTTTTTGTCAACCCCCTTACTTGCTATTTGTTTTGGTTGTCGAAATTAGTATTTTGTCCTTTAAATCCCATATATGCCTTACCCCTTTTCTTCCCTTTTAGGATTAGAAGTCCTAATACCCCGGGAATGATAGGATGGGATGGGTACCAGCATGCAATAAGTAAACGAGACTAATCACGTTTAAATAACCTTACGGGGCGGGAAGGGTAGAATATGGAGATGATGACCGGTGCGCTAATATCTCATGCGACCTCTCTTTTGAGGAGTGATTGCTGGGATTGCATTGATGTGATCCATATTGTATTTAGACATAGGACCCCTTCCCCTTTTCTTTACTTGTATAATGTTTTTTTAATTTATTTCCTAATTAATCCCTCTCTTTTAAATCACTTATGTCATTTTCCTTCTTTTTTTCTAAAATTTTAAATTTTGTCTGTAACTACTATATGCAAGTTTTATGTGTTTCTTTCTACTTTTCTTAAAGTCACAACTAAGCATGGCCAGTAACCGCACTAGTAGATCTTGAGGGGTGCCTAACACCTTCCCCTCGAGATAATCTCAAGCCCTTACCCGAACTCTGGTTTTTCTTTCAAAATCGCTTCTTCTCTTTAGAGTGTCCTAATGCACTATAATCATTAGGTGGCGACTCTTCAAATTCTATAACCCGATTCCTCAAAAGGAAATGAGAGTTGTTTTGTCCATAATGTCGTAAACCTGATTTCGCCTTTAGAAGAAGGGGGCGTCGACACCACCATGAGGCTTTAAATGTTGTGTAATTGAGTTGATTTTTGAATCCACTACTAACCTGTTTGATTCTTTGTTCTTAGAAAAAATCATAAAAAATGGCAGATAACGATGTCAGCATCACACACAACGTTGAGGCCCAAGAAAATCAGCCCTAGTATGAAGATTCGATCAGTGATACCCGCAATGAGAGGGATAAGGCCACGATGGTTCATAGCGGGCAATATCCACGATATGTTTGAAAGAAACTCTTGATTATGCTGAAAATGAGCACGTTGTTGAAATATTAAGGATCCTGAGGGCGCAACAAAAGACGGTTAATGGCCATTTATCACAACAAGATTAGGTCATGAAGGAATTAAGGCATGCGTTGTTGGGTTCTTCCAACAATGCTGTGATGACCAAAAGGTCATCACTTGTTTTTAAAATAAATTCTGCGTTTTGAGGCTTTAAAATCCTCTTTTATCTCCACCTCGATTTGCGTGCATACTCCGAGCGTGTAGTCGAAAACCTCTTATGTGAAAAATCTGTGAAACATTAAAAAGTTTGACTTAAAATGCAATTAAGCTGACGTCGGTCAATGTTTTGGATAAACGGACTCAGACCCAAGATTTGACGGTTCCGGAGGGTTCCGTAGAAAAATATGGGACTTGGGCGTATGCCCAAAATCGAATTCTAAAGTCCCAAGCCCGAGAAATGAAGTTTTGAAGGAATTGTTTAAAGGATTTGGAAATGAAATTTGATTAGAACATGTTGGTATCGGACCCGTATTTTGGTTTCGGTGCCTTGTACAGGTCATATATATGATTTAAGATAATTTTGTGAAGTTTGGTAAGAAACGGAATCCGTTTGACGTGATTCGCACCTAAATTGCAAAAATTGATGTTTTAAGAAATTTGAGGAAATTCATTGATTTTGAGGTTTAATACGTGGTTAATAAGGTTATTTTGGCGATTTGATCGCACAGATAAGTTTGTATGATATCATTGAGTTAGTACGTATGTTTGGTTAGGAGCCCCGAGGGCTCGGTTGTGTTTTAGATGTGTTTTGGAAGGTTTTGGACTTGGGGAAATTGCAGGTTTTCAGCTGTTAGTATTCTGATGTGTCCTTCTTCGCGTTTGTGGGAGGACCCTCGCGAACGCGATATTTTGCTGAAGGAAATTCCTTCTATGCGAACGTGTAATCTAGGTCGCGAAAGCAAGGCATTGGGGCGCCATCCTTTTGCGAACGTGGTCCTGGCCACGCGAACGCGAAGGATAATTGAGCCTGGGCGGGGGGTGGGCCATTTGTCCTACGCGAACGCAATCCATTGTATGCGAACGCGATGCTCGAGGAGTTTATTCTCCGCGAACGCGAGCTGTCTCCCGCAAACGCGAAGGCCTAGCAGGCCTAACCCATCGCGAACGCGATGGGCCTGTCGCGAATGCGATGAGTATTTTTGCCCAATTATTTTAAAAGACCAGAAATAGTAGCATTATGGGATTTTCATAAAAATTCATAACTTCTTCATCTAAACACCAAATTGGGTGATTTTTGAAAGAGGATTTCACCACCAATTCATAGGTATATAACCTTAGACTCATTTTCTTCAATTTTCATTAGCACCATTAGATTTCTACGCTTAAATCATGTGATTAAGGGTAGGAAACTAAGAATTTGGGTAGAGTTAGGGCTTTTTGATTATTTGTGATTTAGACCTCATTTTGGGGTCGAATTTTTGAACAAATTATATATTCGGGCTCGTTGGTGAATGGGTGATCGGGTTTTGGTCTGAATCTCGTGTTTCGACCAAGCGGGCCCGGGGTTAATTTTTGACTTTTTGGGAAGAATGATTAGAAAGCTATAATTTAGCATTGTAATTGGATTGTTGAGCATTTATTGATGTTATTAAGTCGATTATATATATAGATACAATTGATTTGGAGACGAATTCGAAAAGAAAGGCGGTATTTGAGGATTGAGTTGGCCGTGGAAGTTCGAGGTAAGTGTTCGGTCTAATCTTAGCTTGATGGATTAGGAGTTGTGTCTTATTTACTATTTGATTCTTGTTGAGTATGACGTATAGACATGGTGAAAGAGTTAGAATTTCTATATTTCGTGGCTAGCCTAGCTTCTACGAGTAGGTGCCATCACGACTCCCAAGGGTGGGAAATTCGGGTCGTGACAAGTTGGTATCAGAGCTCTAGGTTATATAGGTCTCACAATTGACGGACAAGCTTAGTAGAGTCTGAGGGATCGGTACGTAGATGTCTGTATTTATCCCCAGAGGTTACAGAGTTAGGAAAAAAAACTTTACATTTGTTCTTTCTTATCGTGCGATTTGGTTTCTCAATGATAATTGAAACCTCTACTCTTGTTCTTTTGTGAATGGAAAGGTCATGTATCGCTTCTTCAACTGAACAGCCACACAGATCGGTAGTGGATCATCTACGTCTTCGGAGGCTTTATGGAGGTTGGATAGGTTTCACCAAGCTCTTCACTACGACTGTTAGTGGTACATCTTCTGAGGATCCCCAGGTCTATTTGGAAAGTTGTCACGAGGTTCTCAGGAACATGGGGATAGTGGAGACCAATGGGGTGGACTTTGCTACTTTACACTTGTTTGGATCCGCCAAGACTTGGTGGAGAGATTAATGTTTGGTTAGACCAGCCGGGTCACCAACTTAGACTTGGGAGCAGTTTACTCAGCTATTTCTAGAGAAGTTTCTCCCTATCATTTAGATAGAGATCTATCGGAGGTAGTTTGAGCATCTCTAGCAGGGTTCTATGACCATTACTCAGTATGAGACCAGATTCACTGACTTGGCTCATCATGCTCTTGTCATACTTCTCACCGAGAGAGAGAAGGTGAGGAAGTTCATTGAGGGACTTATCCAGCCTATTCAATTTCAGATGGCTAGAGAGACATGGAGTGAGATTTTTTCCCAGGTGGCGGCCAATGTGGCTAGGAGAGTAGAGATGGTTCTGTTGTAGATATGTGGTCATGGTTCGGACAAGAGGCCTTGTCATTCAGGCAGATTCAGTGGTACCTCGTCTGGAGGCAGGGATTAGTATGGTAGAGGCCATCCTCCTAGGCCTTTTCAATCAGCACTTTAGGTTAATCACGGTGCTTCAGGTGGCCGTAGTTCTCACATGTATTATTCTGATCAGCAACCCTACATTGCACCACCAGCTCCTATCAGTGCATCGCCGCTCCAGAGTTTTCGGGGAGGTCATTTAGGTCGCCAGGGTTAGTCTTAGTTTCCTCAACCGCAACACTCGGGTGGATGCTATGAGTGTGGTGAGTATGGTCATATCAGGAGAGCTTGTCTGAGATTAGTGGGTACTCAGTCGCAACAATAGGGTTCCCGTGCTACGGTTTAGGCACCAGGTGTTCCACAGCTCGCCCAGCCAGCCAGAGATGGGGGTAGAGGTGCTAGAGGTGGAGGTAGAAGTGCTAGAGGTGGAGTTCAGACCGATAAAGGTGGAGGCCAGCCAGCTGCAGGCCGTCCCAGAGAGGTAGTCCACAGTGGTGGGGCCCAACCCCGATGTTATGCTCTTCCAGCCAGGCCTCAGGTTGAGGCTTCCGGCAGTTATCACATGTACTGTTTTGGTTGGTGATAGTGATGCTTCAGTGTTATTTGATCTAGGGTCTACATACTCTTATGTGTCCTCTTATTTTGCACCGTATTTGGTCATGCTTAGTGATTCCTTGAGTGTCCCTATGTATGTGTCTACACTGGTGGGTGATTCTATTATGGTAAATCGAGTCCATCATTCTTGTATTGTGGTGATTGGAGGACTTGAGACTCGTGTAAATTTGTTGCTTCTGGACATGGTTGATTTTGATGTTATATTAGGGATGGACTTGTTATCACCTTACCACGCTATCTTGGACTGTCATGCCAAGACTGTGACCTTAGCCTTACCGGGTTTGCCTCGTTTGGAGTGGAGAAGGACTCCTGGTCATTCTACCCGTAGTGTTATCTCTTATGTGAAGGCTCGACGTATAGTTGAGAGTGGGTGTTTGGCCTATTTGGCTTATGTTCGCGATTCTAGTGATGAGGTCCCTTCTATTGATTCTATGCCCTTTGTTCGGGAGTTTCCTGAGTTATTTCCTTCAGACCTGCCGGGTATGGCATCCGATAGGGATATTGACTTTTGCATTGATTTGGCTTCGGGCACTCAGCCCATTTCTATTCCTCCGTATCGTATGGCCCCGCCTGAGTTGAAAGAGTTGAAGAAGCAGTTGCAAGACTTGCTTGAGAAGGGTTTTATTTGACCTAGTGTTTTACCTTGGGGTGCGCCTGTGTTATTTGTTAAGAAGAAAGATGGGTCAATGAGAATGTGTATTGATTACCAACAATTGAAAAAGGTTACAATCAAGAATAAGTATCCATTGTCGAGGATTGATGATTTGTTTCATCAGCTTCAGGGTGCCAAGGTATTTTCAAAGATTTGACTTGAGATTTGGGTACCATCAGTTGAGGATTAGGGCATCCGATGTCCCTGAGATAGCTTTCCACACTCGGTACGGGCATTATGAGTTCTTGGTGATGTCATTCGGGTTGACAAATGCCCTAGCAGCTTTTATGGATTTGATGAACCGAGTGTTCAGGCCTTATTTGGATTCGTACGTGATAGTCTTCATTGACAATATTTTGATATATTCCTGCAGCCGGGAGGATCACGAGTAGCACCTTAGATCGATTCTTCAGAGTCTGAGGGATAGTCAGTTATATGCTAAATTCTCGAAGTGTGAGTTCTGGTCCAGTTCAGTTGCATTTCTGGGTCATATTGTATCAGTAGAAGGTATTCAGGTTGATCCGAAGAAGATTGAGGCAGTCAAGAACTGGCCTAGACCAGCATTAGCTATAGGGATTAAGAGTTTCTTGGGATTGGCAGGCTACTATCGTCGGTTCGTGGATGGGTTTTCATCAATTGCAGCCCCGATGACCAGGTTGACCCAGAAGGGTGCCCAGTTCAGATGGTCGGATAAGGGATAGGTGAGCTTTCAGAAGCTTAAGACAGCTCTGACTATAACATCGGTATTGGTTTTTCCCACAGGTTCAAGGCCTTATACCATTTATTGTGATGCATCTCGTATTGGACTTGGTGCAGTGTTGATGCAAGATGGAAAGTTCATTGCCTATGCTTCGTGGCAGTTGAAGATTCATGAGAAGAACTATCTGATTTATGATTTAGAGTTGGCAGCCATTGTTCATGCATTGAAGATTTGGAGGCATTATCTGTATGGTGTGGCATGTGAGGTGTTCACAGATCACAAGAGTCTTTAGTATTTGTTCAAGCAAAAGGAGTTGAATTTGAGGCAGCAGAGGTGGTTGGAGTTGTTAAAAGACTATGATATCACCATCTTATATCATCCGAGAAAGGCCAATGTGGTGGTGAAGGCTTTGAGTAGGAAGGCAGCCAGTATGGGCAGTCTCGCTTATATTCCAGTCGGTGAGAGATCGCTTGCTTTGGATGTTCAGGAATTGGCCAATCAGTTCGTGAGGTTTGACATTTCTGTGCCCAGCCGTGTGTTAGCTTGCACAGTCGCTCGTTCTTTATTACTGGAGCATATCCGAGATTGGCAGTATGATGATCCCCATTTGTGTGTCTTTAGAGACTCGGTGCAGCACGAAGGTGCCAAGTAGGTTAACTTAGGAGATGATGGAGTTTTGAGATTGCAGGGTCGAGTTTGTGTGCCTAATGTGGATGGACTCCGAGAGTTGATTTTAGAGGTGGCCCATAGCTCCTGGTACTCTATTTATCCGGGCACCGCGAAGATGTATCAGGATTTGCGGCCGTATTATTGGTGGCGAAGAATGAAGAAGGATATCATTGCATATATGGCGCGGTGTTTGAATTGTCAGTAGGTTAAGTACGAGCGTTATAGGCCTGATGGTTTATTTAAGAGGATTGAGCTTCCCAAGTGGAAGTAGGAGCAAATCACTATGGATTTCGTTGTTAGACTCCTACAGACTCGGAGGAAGTTCGACGCGGTATGGGTCATTATTGATAGGCTGACCAAGTCAGCACATTTCATTCATGTGGAAGTTTCTTATTCTTCTGAGTGGTTAGCTAAGATCTATATCCGGGAGATTGTTCGCCTTCATGGTGTGCTCGTGTCTAACATTTTGGACGGAGGTACGCAGTTTACCTCACGTTTCTAGAGAGCAGCTCAGCGAGAGTTGGGCACACGGGTCGAGTTGAGCACAACGTTTCATCCTCAGATGGACGGGCAGTCCGAGTGGACTATTCAGATTTTGGAGGATATGCTCCGAGCTTGTGTCATTGACTTTGGAGGCTCGTGGGATCAATTTTTTCTTTTAGCAGAGTTTTCCTGCAACAACAGCTACCAGTCGAGTATCTAAATGGCTCCTTATGAGGCTGGTCGCCGATTGGATGGTTTGAGCCTGGAGAGGCTCGGTTGTTGGCTACAGATCTGGTTCAGGATGCCTTGGACAAGGTCAGGATCATTTAGGATAGGCTTCGTTCAACTCAGTCTAGGCAAAAGAGTTATGCCGACCGCAAGGTTCGAGATTTGGCTTTCATGGTCAGTGAACGGGTATTACTTCGAGTGTCGCCTATGAAGGGCGTGATGAGATTTAGGAAGAAGTGCAAGTTTAGCCCTAGGTAAATTGGTCCGTTTGAGATTCTTGTTCAAATGGGAGAGGCGGCTTATAGACTTGCATTGCCACCAAGCTTATCAGTGGTGCATTCAGTGTTTTATGTGTCCATGCTTTGGAAGTATCACGACGATCCATCCCACATGTTAGATTTCACCACTATCCAGTTGGATAAGGACTTGTCTTATGAGGAGGAGCCGGTAGTCATTCTAGACCGGCAGATTCGTCAGTTGAGGTTGAAGAGTTTTCCTTCTGTTCGTGTTCAGTGGAGAGGTCAGCCTCCTGAGGCATCGACCTAGGAGTTCGAGTCCGATATGCGGAGCCGTTATCCCCATCTTTTCCCCGACTCAGGTACTTCCTTCTTCTGTCCGTTCGAGGACGAACGGTTATTTTAGAGGTGGAGAATGTGATGACCCAAAAGGTCATCACTTGTTTTTAAAATGAATTCTGCATTCCGAGGCCTTAAAATCCTCTCTTATCTCCACCTCGATTTGCATGCATAGTTCGGGCGTGTAGCCGAAAACCTATTATGTGAAAAATCTGTGAAATATTAAAATTTTTGACTTAAAATGCAATTAAGTTGACTTTGGTCAACTTTTTAGGTAAACGGACCCAGACCCGTAATTTGACGATCCCGGAGGGTCTGTAGGAAAATAGGGACTTGGGCGTATGCCTGGAATCGAATTCCAAGGTCCCAAGTCCGAGAAATGAATTTTTGAAGGAAATTGTTTTTTGAAATTGTTTAAATGATTTGGAAATGAAATTTGATTAGAACATGTTGGTATCAGGCCTGTGTATTGGTTCCGGCACCCGGTACAAGTCTTATATATGATTGAAGATAATTTTGTGAAGTTTAGTAAGAAACGGAATCCGTTTGACGTGATTTTGACCTAAATTGCATAAACTGATGTTTTAAGAAGTTTGAGGAAATTCTTTGATTTTGAGGTTTAATTCTTGGTTAACGAGGTTATTTTGGCAATTTGATCGCATGGATTAGTTCGTATAATGTCATTGAGTTAGAAAGTATGTTTGGTTAGGAGCCCCGAGGGCTCAGGTGTGTATCAGATGTGTTTCAGAAGGTTTTGGACATAAGGAAAATTGCAGGTTTTCAGCTATTGGTATTCTGATGTGTCCTTCTTCGCGTTCACAAGAGGATCCTCGCGAACGCGATGTGTTAAATTTTGTTGAAGGAAATTCCTTCTACGCGAACGCGTAACCTAGGTCGCGAACGCAAGGCATTGGGGGGCCATCCCTTCGTGAACGCGGTCCTGGCCACGCGAACGCGAAGGCTAATTGAGCTTGGGCAGGGGGTGGGCCATTTGTCCTACGCGAACGCGACCCATTACACGCGAATGCGAGGCTCGAGGAGTTTATTCTACGCGAATGCGAGCCATCTTCCGCGAACGCAAAGGCCTATCAGGATTTTCATAACAATTCATAACTTCTTCATCTAAACACCAAATTGGGAGATTTTTGAAAGAGGATTTCACCACCAATTTATAGGTATGTAATCTTAGACTTATTTTCTTCAATTTTCATTAACACCCATTAGATTTCTAGGCTTAAATCATGTGATTAAGGGTAGAAAATTAGGGATTTGGGTAGAGTTAGGGCTTTTTGATTATTTATGATTTAGGCCTCGTTTTGGGGTCAAATTTTTGAACAAATTACATATTCGGGCTCCTGGGTGAATGAGTGATCGGGTTTTGCTCCGAACCTCGTGTTTCAACCAAGTGGGCCCGGGGTCAATTTTTTACTTTTTGGGAAGAATGATTATAAAGATATAATTTAGCATTGGAATTGGATTGTTGAGCATTTATTGATGTTATTAAGTCGATTATGTATATATACAATTGATTTGGAGGCGAATTCGAAAGGAAAGGTGCTATTTGAGGATTGAGTTGACAGTGGAAGTTCGAGGTAACATTTCGGTCTAACCTTAGCTTAAGGGATTAGGAGTTGTGTCCTATTTGCTATTTGCTTCTTGTTGAGTACGACGTATAGGCATGGTGATGAGTATCTATACATTGGTGTCGATCTTGACCCTGAGTCTTAAATTGAAATTTGTTGTGTACTTAAATGATACTACGGATGCTTTAGTTAATGATTCTCAATATTGGGCAAGAATTAAGCTTGTTTTCGTGGAAATTACTTATGATTAAGCATTGGCATTAGCTGAGATGAGTAGAAGTTGAGTTAAGATTGGTTATAGCTAATTCTCCCTTGGCGGAACGTATTTACTTTTACTGTCGAATCCCTTCCCGGGATAGTGTAGTTTATTGTTGTTCCCTTGGCGGGACACTTGGTATGGTTGTTGCTAAAGGTATATAAATATATGGATCGGGTTGCCCGCCGCAATAATACTATACATGGATCGGGTTGCACGCCGCTATAATATTAAATATGGATCGGGTTGCACGCCGCAACAATACTAAATATGGATCGGGTTGCACGCCGCAACAATACTAAATATGGACCGGGTTGCACGCTGCAACAATATTATATTGGATCGGGTTGCACGCCGCAACATTGTTAAATAACAAGGGATCGGGTTGCGTGTCACAACAGTATTGTTATTATTTTGTTGTAGATTTTGAGTTGTTCTCTCATATTCCTCTTAAGTTCCTGCTGGATATGACATTTTACCCGTAGCATGTACCCTCTCCCATTTAAATTGTTTATTCCTGTTATTTTTCGCCATATATTATATAACTGCACAGGTTTATCTGGAGCCTGGTCCTAGCCTCGTCACTACCTCGCTAGGGTTCGGCCAGGCACTTACCAGCACATGGGGTCGGTTGTGCTGATGCTACACTTTGCACTATGTGCAGATACCGGAGCAACATTTGGACAGTAGCACTCGGGGAGCCAGCCTTCAGTCCACCCAGAGATCCCGATGTAGTCCTGCAGGCGTCCGCAGACCGATGTTCTCTTCTATTTCATTACGTACTCTGTTTTCATTAGATTTCGAGACAGATTGTATTTCTTTCAGACATTTGTTGTAGTAATCTTAGTTTTTGTCCGTGAATATTGTGACATCAGATTCCGGGTAGAGGAGTACATTGGTATTGTTGTACTGGCTTGGTTATTTTTAGTTGCTTAAGTCTTCCGCTTATTTCTGTTGATCGTAAATTTTAAAATGTTGATTACCTGTTAAATTCAAGTTGTAAAAAAAGGGATTAAAATGAAAGAGCTAGAATTTCTATATTTCGTGGCTTGCCTAGCTTCTTCGAGTAGGCGCCATCACGATACCCGAGGGTGGAAAATCCTGGTCGTGACAACGCGAATTGACAAGGTCCCGCTCCTCCCGGTGCTCCCACAATCAAACAACTGAAAGGGTCGAGAACAACACCCCGAGGGGTGAATCTAGCTTTGACGAGGCCTAGGGAGTGGTAGCGGATCTAGTAACAATAATGAGAATGATCCCTTTAAAACCTAACTCATACGGTTTATGAGGGAAATTAACACCCGAATGGATAAGATTCTAGGCTCACCTCCAGTATTGAAAGGATTGGACTCAAAGAAGTACACCCAATTGCCGTTCAAACCAATCGCGACACTAGAGTTGATCCCGAAGAGGTTGAAAATGCTAGACGTGCCGAATTATGATGGGGCTTAGGATCCTCAGGAGCACATCGTCACCTATACAATGGTGGTAAAGGGAAATGATTTAGCTCCGTACAAAATTGAGTCGGTCTTACATATGAAATTCGGGGAGACCCTCATGAAGGGGCCCCTGACATGGTATTCGCTCTTGCCCGAGCACTCAATAGATTCCTTCGAGATGCTCACATATTCTTTTATCAAGGCCCATGCCGGGGCCAGAAAGGTTCAGGCCTGTAACGCCGATATATTTAGGATATCACAAGGAGAGCCCGAATTGCTGTAGGAGTTTGTAACCGAATTCCAAAAAAAAAGGATGCTGCTTCCGACCTTACTAGACGAGTAGGCAGTTGAAACATTTATTAAATGGTTAAATCCGAGAAGTTTCGATGCTTCACAAAAATTGAAAAAGAGTCTGCTCGAGTTCTAGGCAACAACATGGGCGGATTTTCACAACTGATACGAGTCAAAAATAAGAATTGAGGATGATTAGCTTAGTTTCCTCGCATCAAAAAGGGTCAGGATCGGGAAAAGAATAAGAATAAATCAAAGGATGATTTATCGTCAGTCTTTAAGAGGTTGGTTTTGCCTTATGAAATGGCCAAAGGATGTGGTAGAGATTTCCAGTCAGTGGATAGATTCGCTACTAATAGGAGAGCTAATCGCTGCCGGAATAACAGGTCATTGCAGGACAAGGAGTTATCAGGATCCCGAGATTCCTCCTATCCCTGGCTTTTCAAATAAACTTCAATGTCAGCATAGTGGAGCTAGTGTCGGATATGAGGAACATTAAGGAAGCTCGATTCCCAAAACCTATGAGATCTGATCCTAGTTAGAGGGATCCTGATTTGTGGTGCAAATACCATGGGACAAACAGTGACTGAGAACTACTGGAATTTGCGCAAGGAGGTGGCGACATTGCTATGAAATGGCCACCTTAGAGAATTCGTTAGTGATCGGGCTAAAAACAATTACGGCTGCAATCGTGACAATGTGGAACCTTCGAAAGCAGGATAATATCCTCCACGTTTGACAATCAACATGATTTTGGGGGAAACGAGATTAATGTTGTGACTTTTCGACGGTAAAAAAGATGAAGGTGTCGGTAACTCACAGTAAGAGACTCCGATAAGTCGTTAAGGATGGCATTACTTTCACAGAGGAAGGCGCAGATGGACTACTATTGCTTCATAACAATGCTTTGGTAATATCTTTAAATGTCTTATATTTTAAAATTAAATGTGTTTTGGTGGACCCAGGAAGTTTGGCCAATATTATTCAGTGGAGAATGCTTGAGTGATGTGTGCTCCAAAGGTAGCAGGAGGACTAAACTTCATCAATGTGGAGCTGTGGAATAAAACTGCGGTTTGCAAGCTCTTATGGAATATTTGTACCAAGAAGGAAAAGCTAGGGGTCCAGTGGATTCCTGCATACTGCATAAAGGGGAACACTATATGGAATACAGAGCCAAAGAGTACATCATGGGTCATCCAAAAGATATTCAAGGAAAGAAACTACTCTTAGGTTGCTGGATATATAGAAGAGGAGGTAAATCTGATGGAGAAATTCTCCGTAAAATACATATACAAAGCCATGCAAGGGGGAGTTTCAAAAGGTGCCATGGAGGAAATTAGTGTGTAATAATCAAGGACTACCAAAGTGAATTTTCATACTACGATGGGCAATACAAGATAGGTTAGCTACAAAAGAACGACTAGCAAGATGGAAGATTATTGCAGACAAAAAATGCTCACTCTGTCAAAGAGAGAATGAAACAGTACAACACTTATTCTTTGACTGTGAAGCATCAACAATTATATGGCAGCAACTCCTAAAGTTGCAAGGCATTCAGAGAACAAAGGGAGATTGGCAAGAGGAGTTGAAGTGGATAGAAAAGGTGGTCAAAGGTAAAAGTGGAGGGGCATCAGTATGCATAATGTCATTAGTAGCAGCAATTTATCATATTTGGCAAAAGAGGAACAATGTTATTTTCCATAAGAAGAAGAGATCTGCTAATTCTATCCTTTGACTAATCATTCAAGAAATACACGTTAGGGCCAAGCTATTTCCTAGGTTAGATAGAACCATGAATACACTGAATTGGTATCCTGATGTAGTTTAGAAGGCAAAAGAAGCAGGAGAGGGATTGTAGCAAAGCTAGGTAACTCCTAGCTGGGGCTTCATGTCTAACAGGAGCTATGATAGAAGCTAGGTTCATTTAGTTAGATTGTAAATACTTATACTTGATAAATAAAATCTTTTACTACTTACCAAAAAAAAAATTGTACTAATATTTAGGCTTTAGTTTATAGATGCACATTATGTTTTTTTGCGTTCATATATCACACCATTGCTTTAGATGATTGGGTGATGCGTTTATTTATTTAACGCAATCTGATATTTGTGTTTTCATCGACGAACAAGAATCTGTCGTTGACTTAATTATACATGCAGGCAATCTTGTCGCTTTTTATTTCATTGTGACAATTTTTATATTTTTTTATGCGCAGTCGAAGTTCTCCACAAATCGTTCTCATATGTGATTTTTGTCTATTATAATTAGAAGTTGTTGTGTTAAAACCTCTAGAATATTGTCATGCTCATATATAATTAGTACCATAACTTACCATGCAATTCATTTATTTTTTTCTTTAGCGTATTTTCATGTATTAACTGACTTTGTGCTTCTTCTCTCCTTGGTTTTAATGGCTCAAGTATTTGTTGAGAGGATTAAAAATTGTGTTCAGTGAACGTGTGCTAAGAACCAGGTTCTCAAAGTAGTTGCTGAAGGTTTTACAAGGCAGTAACTTTTACCCAAAATTATTGCAGTTTGATATTGTTGGAAAGAACTCTTGATGCGATAAGGACTGCTGCCCAAGAATATCTACCTGCATATTTGATTGACATGTCACAAGATTCGTGGAGTCCTTAGAACTTTAGGATTGTTGGCAAACGAGAGGTTGACTGTGTGTAGGACTCCCAAAGATCTCGAAGTACTGGGAAGTTAAATACTTTCCCTGTGGATTGTATAGACCATCCTTTTGCATATCAGCTGAAGAACGAAATATAGCATTTCCAGTTCAACACTCAAGTTGATCATCAGTGTGTTCTGAAAGTCAGTGTTCTTCTTGAATCCGTTAGTTCATGTGTATTAGGAGATTGAGTTGTAATCAAGATGTCATTCAAAACATGTTAGTTGGATTATTGTTTGAGTGTGCAAGTTAAAGTAACTAGTAATTCATACAAGAAGTGGAAGTAGGAGAAGTGTGTGGGTATTGGTTTACAAATATTGTAATTAATATATTTGGCTCATTTATTCTAGTAAATTTGAAGTTAAAATTCTACGTAGTAGGTCGTAGTTTTTGCATCTTTGAAGCGGGTGATTTTTCATGTAAAAATTGATGTTTTTGTTGTACTGTTTATTTTATTTATATGTAAGGAGTAAGGCAAAAAACCAAGTTTTTAATGATTCAGGAAGACACTCAAATTAACAAGTACGCCTTTGTGCATCACTCAAAGTTCTGAAATTTGTTTGCTGAATTATGCGTGGTTTCTCATCTATATTTATTCTGTTCCTATATTTTCTGTATAGAAGTATGAAATTTAGACACAAAATATTGGTCGACCTTTTTATCCTTCATAAGTGTACTCTGTGTTGGATAACATGAATTACAATTTAAAAATCTTCTTACTTTTTGCTATTTATTGTTTGGCATTTTTACTTAATACAACTTAAAAGTCTATTCTAAGTACGTATAATACTTTGACTATTCTAGAACATTCTTTTACCTTAATAGACAAACGAATTTCGCCTCCCATTTTTGCAATGATCTTCGTGAGTTATGTCGGCACTGTTTTAGAAGGGAAAATTGTATAATTGATATTCCAGATTAGAATTTAAACACTATATAAGTTGATACTAATTAGAACTGTCGTTAACCTGAATTCTCCATGATACTTATACAATTTAGGGTGTGTTTGGTACTGTTTACCCTAAAAATCGAGTAACAATTAAACTTGTAATATGATTTTAAGGATACGTGATTTCTATTAATACCAATTGGGTAATTTAGAGATAAATGATGAAATTGATAAGAATATAGAACAAACCGACCTTTGGATAGTATCCTCGAGCTGATGAACCCTCGAGAGTAATAAAGCAAGAACAGTTAAAGAATAACGGTTGAAGAACAATAATTAAAGAGCAGTAAGCTGATGAGCAGAAGAAAGAAATATTATATTGCCATGAACTGTATGAATGTGAGAGAGCCTACAAATGATGGGGAAACTATTGAAAAATCAGGTTTTAGCGACGGACAAATTTTGTAGCTAAACAGAAAAATCCGTCGCTAATCTCATTTAGCAACGGATTATCAAGGAATTTCGCTAGCTACGACCGTTTTAGCAAGAGATTAGCGACGACGTTCATAGCTAATTCCAGTTTTTTTTTTTTGTAGTGGGATCCTTCTTTATATACTAGAGGAATCCTAATTGAGGTACAATTCTAATTATGGAAGTAAATCTCATGATTGACACAAATAACCACCCTTGATTTGATCCGTTCCGAGATTTCTGCCGTGATCTATGACCGGTTATGGAAATTTTACCTTTCCATTATTGTGTTCCATTCGAAGACGGTCATATCCGATCTCGATCGTCGGGGACCTCGATCTCGACGGGTGTCTCGATCTGCGAACTCACTACCTTATCTCTGTGTTTAGATATGATCCATTACGAGGCTGACCCTCAATGCAATCTTCTGATCTCAAAATAATGACAAAATCGGTCAAACCCAATTTTACCCATATACAGATAGTCCTCTCGTTTCTTAGAGTGATGAAAAGAAACGAACTGGGTCTTCGATTTCGTACATCAACCAATTATGATGACATCCTCGTGATGTAAGTGATAGAGGCGACCGAAGCGTCGTGTCCGCATAGTTGTCAAAATTATTAATTAGCGTCAGTTGATGGTCAACCACCGATGCCCTTGAACCGTCATTGCAGTATTATAAATAGATCCTCTTTATAATCTTTCCAAAATTTGTTTTCATAAACTTTCTTAACCTTCAAAGCTTTCCTACTTTCTTCAAGTTTCTCAATTCTGCAAATTCTTCAGAATTCGTTTGCCAATCCATTCCTAAAACAACAATCTTCATATTCTTCTTTCTCTGAACTCATATAAAAATGGTGAAAACATCTAAAATTGTTCCCAAAAAGGAACAAGCCTCTTCATCGCAGCCGGCCAGCGATAAAACACTGGTGGAGCCACGCATCGAGGGGTGCGTTCCTGGGTCGTGTGACCTTACTTCCGATTTTAAAGTTGAGAAAACCTCGTTGGTCCCTGGCTGATGCAAGCCAATGTCTAGATACATATGGTCGATAAATGAGGGCGATCTCGAACAAGTGAAGAAAGATTGCAACTGGGAGGGCAAAAAGGTGGTGATTCCTACCCCCGAGGAGGACATCACTACTTGGGTAAAAGGGTTAATAAGTGTTTACATTTACCCTTTCGTGTTGGGTCACGTTGATCCTGTGGTCATCGACTTTAGCTGCCAATACCAAATAACCCTAGGCCAAATTCACCCCTATTTTTGATGTATAGTGATATTGTTTCGATTTTTTGTGAATAAGAGGGATGCCTTTCACCCTTGACCACCTTATTTGATTGTATAGCCCTCGTCTTTATCGAGGCAGATTAATAAGGCTTCAGTGCTGGGCCACAAAGGTATTTTTCTCGAGTATAGACGAGCCCAATGATCGAGGATAGATGAGTCGGATTATCCGAGTGAGGACCCCGGCCGAGAAGATGTAATTCCTCGAAGAATGGAACATGAAGCGTAAGTAGAACTTACTCACCGTTTTTATTTTTTGTTTTGCTTTTTTTGCTTTTCTTCATCCACATCTCTTCTTACCCATATCTCTTCTTATGATATAGCAGTTCTCTGGGTGCCTGGTGCGACCTCAGACCTCGAAGGCTGGGTTCGGAAGCTGGCCTCGACCTCTTCGTATTCTAAGCGCTGTTGGCACAATTTGGCAAGGGCCCGATGAGAAGCCAGGAATCACGGTAAGCTTATCTTATACGATGTTGGTGCCCTTCTTCGAAATGTCTCTTTTCACATGTACTTAATTTCCTTTTATGTAGGTCTTGGGGATGTTGTCAAAATAAGGTCGGCCCCGCCTAGGAAGGAGGCAGCCCCGAAATCGCATAAGGATAAGAAGAGGAGAAGGTTCTCGCCTTCAGATACTCTGAAGCCTAAGAAGAGCAAGACCCGTAGGTTGAAGAACGAGTCCGCTACTCTGTCTGCTGATGTAGCCCAAAAGCTACGAGATGAAGAAAAGGAGCATAAAGATGGTGACTTCAGGTTGGTGGCTCGAAAGAATAGCGCCGAGGCCCCAAAGGCCGCTGAGTCGTTTATGAGCAAAGAAGTTCAGCCTCGAGCTGAGGAGGGCTTCCAAGGTGCCCCGAGTGGAGTCCCTGAGTCAGCGGGGGTCGACGTTTCCTCCCACCGGGATGCTCAATCGGTGGATGTATCCAAAGGGGCCAGTTTTGAGGCCCTTCGAAATGAAGGGAATGCCCCAAGTGACTTGCTTGGGGAAATAGACATAGGTGATTCACCGCTCCTCCCCTTATTCTCCGAGGGGCAGATTGAGGAAGCTCGGACCATGAGGACTCTTGATGCGGGAACGGCCTACAGAGGGGAGGACCTTTTTCGTGGCTGTTTCACATGGGTCGAAGATATTCCCGATCTGGATGCATCAAGCATCTTTGATGAGGCTCATCCACTCCTGAGTCAGGTTAGTCTTAGCTCCTTTTATCAATATCATTTTTGTCTTTTTTATTTTCTCTTGTCTGACTTTCAATTCTTTTTTCATAGGTCTTGATGTTTCACCAGGAAGCATTTTCTAAATCTCGAGTTGAGTTGCACTGGTGTGAGGCCGATCTCAAGAGGTTCACGGAGGAGAGAGATTCCCTCAAATTCCTTTATTTGCAAAAAGAAGAGGAGATCAGGGACCTCCAAGCTGAATTGGTAACAGATCATAAAAAGCAAACCGATCTCATCGAACAGGTAAAGTAAATTTTCATGAGCTTGACATATCAATTTGATACTGGTGACTAACACTTAGATCCTGCAGGTTCATCAGAAGGCCGAGAATATCGAGCAGCTTCACGAGGAGGCAGAGATAAAAGAGGCAGAGACTTTAGTGTGGAAGCAGAACATGGACCACCTCACCTCGGAGAAAGATATAGCCCGAGCCCAGCTGTCTACGGTTGAACGTCAACTCCAAAGCGTGAAGGAGGATATCCAGGACCAAGCTAAGAAAATTGAAGAGCTCGAGGCTCGGTTGGTTGCTGTGCTTGCAAAGGCCACATCTATAGTAGAAAAGGCAAAGGCCGATGCGGAAGCGGTCATGGCTGTCTACCGAGCTGACGCTGAAGCTGCTAATGCTCGAGCCAAGGAAATTTCCAATGCCGCTCAAGTTCGATTATCCCGCGCTGCTAAACATGCTAAATGTCTATCTTGGAGAGAGACTCTGGAGGAGGTTCATGGTCGTGGATTTGACCTCACAGCCGATATCGAGAACGCAAAAATGCTGGTAGTCGAGGCCGAAGCTTTGCTCTCTGATGATGATGACTCCAGGAGTGTGAGCGGATCGAGAGTGGAGAAGATGAAGATGAAGCTCCCGGGGAAGATTAGGCATTTTAGAATTTTTTCCTTTTTTTTTTGAATTTATGTAAGACCCTTATAGTTCCTTTGTACATATTTTTATCCATATATATAAACAAATTTCTCTTATGAATGCCTTCTCAAATTTTGTCTTCAATCATATTTCATGCCTTGTAAAATTTTAGCACATCTCTATGCTTTAAACAAAATGTTCGATACTTTGGTTTTAAATGAGTTGATCGAAGCCATAATAATACTGCTTTTATAGTCGGGTTTGAGTGAAATGACTAAATTTGGAGCAAAAGGATCCTTAGGTTTGTTTTGAATGATAACGAACCTCGATCTGTAGTCGAGTAGGTTCTTATTCGAATTCGAGATAGCAGGACCCTTAGGTTCGAATCGAGCGAGAATGTGTTCTCGAAATCAAAGTGTGTTGGCCTTTAGACTCTTTGAATTGGGCCGATATGGCCTCTAAAGGATGGTATTTTTTCCCACTTTCTGCTCAAAGACTTAGTAAAATTTTCTTATGCCTTAGCATGTATTTTTTGTACCCATTGGTTTTTTTTGATGGTTTAGTGTTGATCGAAACCCCTTTGTTTTTTTTCACCTTAGCACAAGTTTGTATTTGAATAATTCAATACCTCTTAAGATTTTTCGAAGGCTAATTTTTTTGAAGCCCTCTGATTATTTTGCCGAGTGTAGCCTTTTTTAACCGGTTCTCAGAGAATTTGAGGGCCTGTTTTTATTGCGGGGTTCGAATATCTCCGAGCCGTGTTAGTTTGGCCGTAGTCTTTGGGTGTGACTCTTGGTCATACTTTCCCAACAATACTTCCAACTTGTTCGAAGTGTTAGTCCCCGAGAATGATGGCCTTGGCCTATAAATAGAGGTATGCCTCTTTGAGGTCTTTAGATAGTTTGAACATGTTGATTTTCGATAGCACTCCCCCTGTACAGGGTTAATTGCTCGAGCTTTAGTTGAGATTGGCTCTTAAGCCGATTTTCGTAAGTATGAAATTGTAAAGTAGAAATTTCACTAAGGCATGGAACTTCTGATAAGAAAAAAATACTTCTTTCATGCGTACACGTTTTGTCATTAGGGCTCGGTCAATCTACATGGACACGATTTGTTTGACCATTTACCCTTTACAAAAATTTTCTATCGAGCCCTGTTGATACGAATCATCTCCTTTTAAAACTTAACATCCCCCCATGTACTTGAGGTTGATTGTAAAGAAGCCTCAGATATTGTTGAATTATCCCCAAGTAGCACATATTATTGGTGCCTCGTTAAAAACTGATGTAAAACCCATCTGGGATAAAAACCAATCTAAGGGAAAAAGAGTGCAACGGGTGATTTAAAACCTAAGGTCTTTGTGTTAAAGAGCTTCTCGATGTCTTCGATCGAACACCTGCAATAAGTTAGCACCAGATAAAAATGAAAAGGGAGAAAGTCATAACTTAGAAATAATATCATTTGAGGAGTGACATGTTCCAATTTCTTGGCCATTATTCGCCCTCCATTGTGCCACATTTTTAAGATCCCTTTCAGATGATACCGAGGACTTGATATGGCCCTTCCCAATTTGGGCCAAGTTTCCCTTCATTCGGAGCTCAAGTATAGAGGATGACTTTCCTTAGAACTAAGTCCCTTATTTTGAAGTGTTGAAGATTGGTTCTTCGATTATAATATCTTTCGACTCGTTGTTTCTGGGCAGCCATTCGAACGAGGGCGGCTTACCGTTTTTTGTCTAACATTTTGAGGCTTCTGCTCATAGCCTCGTATTTGATTCTTCTGTTGTGTATCGAAACCTGACGCTTGGTTCCCTGACTTCAACCAGGATGAGAGCTTCGACAACATATACTAAGGAGAATGGCGTTGCCCCCGTACTGGATTTTTTCGTTGTCCGATATGCCCAAAGGACTTTGGGCAAAACTTCTCTCCATTTCCTATTAGCATCGTTCAACCTCCTTTTTAGGTTTCGAATGATGGTCTTATTCGTTGATTCGGCCTGTTCGCTTGCACTAGGATGATACGGTGTTGATAATATCCTTTTTATTTTGTGATCCTTGAGGAACTTTGTTACTTTTCTACCGATAAATTATTTTCCATTGTCGCACACTATCTCGGCGGGTATCCCAAATCGGCATATGATGTGATCTTAGATGAAGCCTTATAACTTCCTTCTCTCTGACTTTCTTGATAGCCTGTGCCTCAATCCATTTATAGAAATAGTCATTTATAAATAAAATGAAATTAGCTTTACCTGGGGTTGATGGCAGAGGATCTACGATATCTATTCCCCATTTCATAAACGGCCATAGCGATAGGACTGAATGAAGTTGCTCTCCTGGTTGGTGGATCATCGGCGCATGCCTTTGGCATTTTTCCCATTTTCGAACGAACTCCTTAGTATCGTTTCCCATAATGTCCCAATAGTATCCTACTCTGACGAATTTGTGAACCAGTGATTCGGCGCCAGAATGGTTCCCGCAGGTGCTTCATGGACTTCTCGTAGAACATAATCGGTGTCCCCTGGTCTCAAACATACTACCAATGGTCTGTCAAACGTCTTTCTGTATAATTTTCCATCTTCAGCCAATGTAAATCGAGCAGCTTTAGTCTGTAGGGCCCTCGATTCTTTATGGTGCGATGGGAGCTTTCCATTTTTCAAGTACTCGATATATTTTTTCCTCCAATCCCAAGTTAAGCTTATGGAGTTTATCTCAGTACGGACTTCGACCACCGACTTTGAAAGCTGTACGACAGTCCGCGAGCTAATTTCATCATCTTAAATTGATAACCCTGAGTTTTCAAGGTCGTCGGCCTCACTATTCTGTTCTCGAGGTACATGTTGTAGGGTCCATTCTTTGAACCGGTGTAAGGTTTCCTGCAACTTATCCAGGCACCTTTGTATTCGATCTTCTCGGACTTCGAAGGTTCTTTTGACCTGGTTAACCACGAGCTGGGAATAACACTTGGCCTCGATGACCTCAACTTCTAAACCTTTAGCCAGCTCGAGACCTACAATCATGCCCTCATACTCGGCCTCATTGTTAGTCAACTTAGGGTTTGGATAGATTGTCCAATAGTGTTGCCCATGGGTGGCATCAAAACGGTGCCTAGCCCGGACCCCTTCACATTCGAAGCGCCGTCTGTTAAAAGGTCCAAAACCCCTGATAATGTTTCTGATTTTAACAAGATTTCCTTCTCGACTTCGGGTATGAGGGTTGGCGTGAAATCGCCTACGAAGTCTGCTAAAATATGAGACTTGATGGCCATTCGGGGTAGATATTCAATATTGTACCCACTGAGTTCGACGGGCCATTTCGCCAATCGCCCGATAATTTGGTCTTATGCAAAACATTACGAAGCTGGTAAGTGGTTAATACATATATGGGGTGATTGAAAATACGGTTTTAGCTTTCTATAGGTTATTATTAGTGCAAGTGCCAATTTCTCTAAGTGTGGATATCTAGTTTCTGCTTCTCTTAGAGTTTGACTTACATAATAAATAGGGAATTGCGTACCTTGCTCTTCTCAAACCAAAACACCACTTACCGCGATCTCTGATACTGCCAAGTATAAGTAGATTTTTTCATTTACCTTTGAAGTATGAAGCAATGGTGTGCTCGAAAGGTATCGCTTCAATTCTTCTGACGCCTGTTGGCATTCTAGGGTCCAGGTAAAATCGTTCTTCTTTTTTACTAGAGAGAAAAATCTATGACTCCAATCCAACGATCTTGATATGAATCGGCCTAGAGCAGCTATCCGCCTTGTCAGCCTTTGCACGGCTTTAACGCTGTCCACGACGGTGATGTCTTACATGGTCTTGATTTTATCGGGGTTGATCTCGATTCCCCGATTTGATACCATGAAGCCAAGTAACTTTCCCTAATCGACTCCGAAAATGCATTTCTCGGGGTTGAGCTTCATGTTGTATTTCCTCAGTATCTCGAATGTTTCCTGCAAATGTGTCAAATGGTCCTCTGCGTGCAGGGATCTAACTAGCTTGTCATTAATATATACTTCCATTGTCTTACCTATTTGTTCTTCAAACATCTTATTTACTAGGCATTGGTAGGTAGCTCCTGCATTTTTTAGCCCGAAGGGCATTACATTATAACAATATGTTCCATATTTGGTGATAAACGAAGTCTTTTCTTCATCTTTCGGGTTCAATTGAATTTGGTTGTACCCGAAATAGGCATCGAGAAAACTAAGGATCTCGTGGCCGGCCGTGGCGTCGATCAAGCGATCGATGTTAGGCAGTGAAAAAGAATCTCTGAGACATGCCTTTAAATCCTTATAATCTACACACATCCCAAGTTTTTCCCTTTTTTAGGAACCACGACTATATTGGCTAACCATTCCAGATATTTCACTTCCCGAATGGACCCTATTTTGAGAATTTTAGTTACCTCGTCCTTTATGAATGCATGTTTTACCTCGAACTGTGGCTTCCTCTTTTGCTTTACCGGTCTGAACTTCGGGTCCAAACTTAGTCAATGAGTGTTGATCTCTGGTGGGATCCCTGTCATGTCAAGGTGGGACCAAGCAAAACAGTCCATATTTTTAATAAGGAATTTAATGAATTTTTCCTTGAGCTCGGAAGTTAAGCTCGTACCCAAGTATACCTTTTGATTGGGCAGGTGCTCGATCAGTATGACTTGTTCAAGCTCTTCGACCGTTGACTTTGTGGCATCGGAGTCAACAGGAATTATGAAGGTTCGAAGTATCATGCAATCGTCATCCTCGATAATTTCCTGTTGTTCCAATATGGTCGAAGTCGACGACTGTGGTTGCTATTTGACCTTTCATTTTCCCTTGATTTTGTTCCTTTTGTTGATGTTAGAGTTGACACGAGTATCACTTCATCGATTGCAAACATCTCTTTGGCTAATAGTTGCTCGCCGTACACTATTTTGGCTCCTTCTGGTGTTGGAAATTTCAATACTTGATGCATCGTTGAAGGTACTGCCCTCATATTATGGATCCAAGGTCTTCCGAGCAGTGCATTATACTCATATCTCCTTCGATCACGTGGAACTTCATTTCTTGGATAGTTTTAGCCACGTTTACTGGCAACATGATTTCCCCTTTGGTGGTTTCACTCGCTATGTTGAAACTATTGAGCACTCGAGCTGCAGGCATGATGTTATCCTGAAGGCCGAGTTGCTCCACGACCTTTGATCGATTAATATTCGTCGAGCTACCTGGATCAACCAACACACGTTTAACTTTAATTTTATTCATAAGGATAGAAATAACATGTGCGTCATTGTGAGGCTGTTCGATCCTTTCTGCATCCTCGTCGTTGAAAGATAAGGTATCTTCTGGTAAGTAGTCTCAGGTACGTTTCTCCCTTGTGATCGTGACTTTGGTACGTTTAAATGTTGGACTCTGAGGGATATCGACCCCATACACGGTCATATGAATCACGTGCTATAGTTCCTTCTGTTCGTTCTTCCTATTCTCATCCCTGTCTCTGAAGTGATTTTTTGCTCGGTGACTCAAGAACTCTCGAAGATGACCTTCATTGAATAACCGAGCTGCCTCTTCCCTTAGTTGTCTGCAGTCTTTGGTTCTGTGACCATGGGTTCCATGGTACTTGCATATTTGATTTGAATTTCTTTGAGCTGGACCAGTCTGTAGGGGTCGGGTCCACCTAGTATATTTGATTGATCCAATGGCTGACACAATACCTTAAGCATCGACGCTGAAGTTGTACTCCGATAACCGTGGCTCTTCCTTAGGCTCTACATGTTAATCGAAGCCACTCTTACTCATATTCCCTCAGAAATTTTGACCTCTATCACTCCTTCGATCATTGCAAACGGGATTACGTCCTAATACATTGTTCCTAAGATCTGTGTCATAAGGTTAGTATCGATCTCTGTTCGATCGGGGCTCTCTATCGATGTCTCTTCGAATCCTGGCTTCGGATCTATTCGGATAAACAGAACCGGATGGGGATCCCAATTGATCACCCTCAAATCTGATTTTGGACTGGTACCGATTATGTACATCAGCCAAGGTCACCGCTGGATATTCAATAAAATTCTACTTTAGTTGACGTGATGCTACCAAACATCTGTCACAACCCAAACTCTAACAGGTCATGATGGCTCCTATCGTGGTACTAGGCAAGACGACACCTCTAAAAAACATTTTGATATTTCATAAAAATTAAGTCGTAGCTTTTCATAATATAAATTTTATAAAAGAGTTAAATTCTAAATAAGAAAATGCGGAAAAGAAAGCCCGACATCGGGGTGTCACTAAGTCATGAGCAACTAATACAACTGTTCTGATAATAACAAGACAAACATAGTTTGAGGAAAATCCAAAATTCAGCTACGAGAAGATAGAGAAGAAGAAAGCAGGGCTGCGGTCGCTAGGCAGCTACCATACTACCTCCAATGATCAGCAACAGAAGAATATCAGCAGCCTTTATCGTGCCCAGAGATACCTAGATCTGCATACAAGGTGCAGGGGCGACGTGAATACACCAACTCAGTAAGTAACAAGTCCAAACTAAAGGCTGAAAGGTAGTGACGAACTCAATCTCAACAGATATACAGAAAAAACGTGCAGAAACGCAAGCATGCTTTTAGTTTAATAGGCAGCTAAAACAGTAAATTAGAGTAAATACGAGCAAGGTAGAGAATAAAACTCTGCTATGTCTACATGACAATGCATATGCTATATGAAATTTCATGCGCTCCCACTCTCAAGTGCTCAACCACTACGCACTTCATGTGGCCATCCAGCCTAGGGAAATCTATCCCGGAACATATACAACACTGACTGCGAGTCAACCAGTACCGAGGAAAGAGGGTAATACAACCCTGAGGAGAAATCCATCTTCAGGTACATATATACATACTCAACCACTCGGTATCAAATATGGCCATCCGGACTAGGGAGATCCATCTTGGAACATACTCAATACTGACTATAAGTCACTCGATACCGAGGAAAAGGGTAATCCAACCCTATGGAGAAATCCGTCTCCAGATATCAATACTTCGGACAAATCTATGTCAAGGGAAACACATACTTCAATAATATCATCCACGGTCACTATGGTGTGTTATAGACTCCGGAGGGGCTCCTACAGACCAAGCATTATCATAATCATCAATATAACTTCTACGTCGCACAGCTCGATCCCACAACTATCACTCATAACAGGCTCTCAGCCTTACTCAGTCATCAACCTCTCTAGTCTCACCACAGGCTCACAATGTCATAAAAACAACCCGAAACAATGATATGATGAATCAATAAATAACTGAGACTGAGATATGATATAAAGATGCATGATCATGACTGAGTATGGAATATTAAATGAACTGATGAGGTAACAACAGTAAATGACCGCTAAGGGTCTCAACAATACATGTACAAAGCCTAAATATGATATCTAGCATGGTTTACAACTCAAGTACTTCATCACATGATGGAAACATGAATATTAACAGGATAAAGTTACCAAACGGTGCCGTGGAATCATCCAGGCCACACTTTTCACGGTGCTAGCCCGTACGCCCGTCACATCGCATGTGTGTCACCTCAATACTAATCACATAACACATAGTTTAGGGTTTCGAACTCTCATAACCAAGTTTGGAAGCCTTACTTACCTCAACCAAGCCAAATTCCTATTCTGAGACGCCCTTGCCTCTCGTACCGGCCTCCAAACGTACCACATCTATCTAAAAGAAATACAATGAAATCAATATAGTCTAAGGAACCAATTCCACAAGCAAAATTGCTTAATTGGACACATATCCCAAAATCCACTCAAACCCAACCCCGGGTCTACATCTTAGAATCTGACAAAAGTCACAAAACTAGATAGCCCATTCACTCACGAGTCCATACATACAAAATTTATCAAATTCCGACTCCATTTTTCCCTCAAATCCTTAGATCAAACTCTCCAAAATCCGAAGCCCTAACCCCTCATTTTCAACCCTAATTTCCACTAATTAATTGATAAAATAACGGGAAAACACCATAGATAGGAGTTTTAGAGCCCGAGAAACTTACCTCACTAGAAACCCCTTGAGTCTCCCTTCAAAATAATTCCAAAAGCTCAAAAATCGACTTGAAAATGGGAAAGTCAACCAAAATTCGCGAAGTATGCTATTTATACTTTCTGCCCAGGTCTTCTGCACTGGCGCCATATATCTGCTCCTGGAGAACTGCACATGCGGTCATTTCCTCGCACCTATGGAAATAACTTAAATCCTCAAAGCTGCACCTATGTCCCAGGTTCTGTAACTGGGGGCGCACGCTTGCGCACATACTTCCGTTTCTGTGGATCTGGCCACTCGTTCGTCTTCCGCATCTGCGCCCCAGGTCTCGCACCTGTGGGCTCACAGATGCGACCAATCTTCCGCTTCTATCAACCTAGCTATGGAATTCCATTTATGTATCTATGGCTAGCCAAATGCACCTGCGACCTCACACCTGCGGTTCCCACTCCGCAGGTGCGGAAACACCAGCAGCTGCAGCTTCAGCAGCATTTTCCATATCCCAAACTCTCTGTTAGCCATCTGAAATTATCTCGAGCCCCTAGGGACCTCAACCAAATATACAAAAAGTCATACATCAACCTACAGACTTAGTCGAACCTTCGAATCACTCAAAACCACATCAAAATACCAAATTACACTCGGACTCAAGCCTAAAAACTCTTAAACTTCCAAATTCCGCAAACGATGCAAAAACTTATAAAATCACGTCTGAATGAACTCAAAATTTTCACACACGGCACAAATAACACCACAAACCTGCTCCAAATTTCGGAATTCCATTTCGATCTCGATATCAAAATTTCCATTGCCGACCAAAATTGCCAAAGTTCTAACTTTCGCCAATTCAAGCCTAATTCTACCACGGGCCTCCAAATCACATTCCGAACGCACTCCCAAGTCCAAAATCACCTAATGAAGCTAACAGAACCATCAAAATTCAAATCCGAGATTGTTTACATATAATTCAATAACCGGTCAACTTTCCCAACATAAGCCTTCATAAAAGAGACTAAGTGTCTCAAATCCTCTGCGAAACCATTCCAGACCTGAACCAACTGACCCAACATATCATAGTATAGCTGAAGAACACAAAAAGAAGTAGAAATAGGGAAATGGGGCTGTAACTGACGAAATGACCGGCCGAGTCGTTACATCCTCCCCCTCTTAAACAAACGTTCGTCCTCGAACGGGTCTAGAAATATACTTGGTGCCTCAAATAGGTATGGATATATGCTACGCATCTCCCGCTCGGCCTCCCAAGTAGCCTCCACCACGGTCTGACCTCTCTACCGCACTATCACTGAAGTTATATCCTCTGATCTTAACTATTGGGCCTGCCGCTCCAAAATTGCCACTGGCTCTACATCATAAGTCAAATCACCATCTAACTGAATCGTGTTGAAATCCAAGACATGAGATAGATCACCGATATACTTCTGGAGCATAGAAACATGAAATACTTGATGCACACCCGACAAGCTAGGTGGCAAAGCAAGCTCATAAGCCACCTCCCCAATCCTCCGAAACACCTCAAAAAGCCCAATGAACCGATGGCTCAGCTTGCCCCTCTTCCCAAATCTCATTACACCCATCATGGGTGAAAACTTCAGTAGAACCTTCTCCCCAACCATATAAGACACATCACGAACCTTTTTATCAGCATGACTCTTTTGCCTTGATTGTACTTTGCGAAGCCGCCCCTGAATCACTTTCACTTTGTCCAATGCATCCTTAACCACGTCTGTACCCAAAAGCCTAACCTTACCCGCCTTAAACAAACCCACTGGAGATCTACACCGCCTCCCATGTAAAACCTCATACGGAGCCATCTAAATACTTGAGTGATAACTGTTATTGTAAGCAAATTCCGCGAGTGGCAGAAACCGGTCCCATGAACCCCCAAAATCAATGACACAAGCACGCAACGTGTCCTCCAAGATCTGAATAGTGCACTTGGATTGTCCGTCCATCTGAGGGTGAAATGTTGTGCTCAACTCAACCTGAGTGCCCCACCTCTCGCTGCACGGCTCTTCAAAACTACAACTAAACTGCATGCCTCTATCTTAATGATGGAAACTAGCACTCCATGAAGGCAAAAAATTTCCCTGATATAAATCTCGGTCAGCGGGTCGGAATAATAGGTAGTACACACATAAATGAAATGCATGGACTTGGTCAGCCGATCCACAATCACCCAAATAGCATCAAACTTTCTCAATGTCCGTAGGAGCCCAACTATGAATTCCATGGTGATTCACTCCCACTTCCACTATGGAATCTCTATTTGCCGAAGCAATCCACATGGTCTACAAACCCAACTATATCTTTCTTCATTCTCCTCCACCAATAGTGCTGCCTCAAATCCTTATACATCTTCGCATCACCCAGATATATGGAATACCATGAACTATGGGGCTCATCTAGAATCAACTCCCGAAGCCCATCTACATTGGGTACACATATCCAGCCCTGCATCCAAAATACCCCGTCATCTCCAATAGTCACATCTTTGGCATTATTATGCAGAACCTTGTCCTTGAGGATAAGCAAATGAGGATCATCATAGTGGAACTCTCTGATACGATCAAACAAGGAAGACTGAGAAACCACACAAGCTAGAACCCGATTGGGCTCCGAAATATCCAATCTCATAAACCGATTGGCCAAGTCCTGAACATCAACTGCAAGGGGTCTCTCACTAATTGGAAGGAATGCTAGACTCCCCATACTCACTGCCTTTCTACTCAAGTCATCGGCCACCACATTGGCCTTTCCCAGATGGTACAAAATAGTAATATCATAGTCCTTTAGCAGCTCCAACAATCTTCGCTGCCTCAAATTAAGATCCTTCTGTTTGAAAAAGTGCTATAGGCTACAATAATCAGTAAACATCTCACAAGACACACCATAGAGATAATGCCTCCAAATCTTCAATGTGTGAACGATAGCAGCCAACGCCAAATCATGAACATGGTAGTTCCTCTCATGGGGCTTCAACTGACGAGAAGCATAAGCAATCACCCTACCATCCTACATCAAAACACACCCAATACCAATCTGAGAAGCATCACAATATACTGAATATGAGCCTAAAGTTGATGGCAAAACTAAACTGGAGCTATGGTTAAAGCAGTCTTGGGCTTCTGAAAGCTCGCCTCACACTCATCCGACCACCTGAAAGAAGCACCTTTTTGGGTCAATTTGGTCAAGGGTGATGCAATAGATGAAAATCCCTAAATGAACAGATGGTAATAACCCGCCAAACCCAGAAAGCTACGAATCTCTGTGGTTGAGGAAGGTCTAGGCCAACTCTGGACCGCCTCTATCTTCTTCGGATCAACCTGAATACCCTCAATGGACACCACGTTCCCTAAGAATGCCACTGAACCGAGACAAAACACACATTTGGAGAACATAGCATAAAGTTTCTCGTCCCTCAACTGCTGCAACACAATACTCAAATGCTGGGCATGCTCCTCCTAGCTACGAAAGTACACCATGATATCAACAATGAATACAATAACAAATGAGTCGAGATAAGGATAGAACACACTGGTCATCAAATTCATGAATGCTGCTGGGCATCGGTCAGCCCAAAAGACATCACAAGGAAATAATAATGGCCATATCGGGTCTTGAAAGCTGCCTTAAGAATGTTCGAGTCCCTAATCTTCAACTGGTGATACCCTGACCTGAGATCAATCTTGGAGAACACCCTTGCTGCCTAAAGTTGGTCAAATAAATCATTAATAAAAGGAAAAGGATACTTGTTATTGATTGTGACTTTGTTCAACTGCCTAGTGCCATCCTTCTTCTTCACAAATAGTACAGGTACACCCCAAGGTGACACACTAGGACTTAGAAACCCCTTCTCAAGAAGATCTTGCAGCTGCTCCTTCATTTCCTTTAGCTTCACTGGTGCCATACAATACGGTGGAATAGAAATGGGCTGAGTGCCCGGTACCAAATCAATACCTGTGTTAATATCCTCGTCCGGCGGCATGCCCGACAGGTCTGCAGGAAACACATCCGAAAAATCCCTCACTACCAGAACTGAATCAATAGATGGAGTCTCTAAACTGACATCCCTCACAAAGTCCAAATAAGAAAGGCACCCCTTCCCAACCATTCGCTGGGCCATCAAGAATGAAATCACTCTACTGGAAACATAGTCCAATGAACCTTGCCACTCAATGCGTGGCAACCCCGACATAGCCAACGTCACAGTCTTAGCGTGATAGTCCATTATAGCATGGCACGGAGACAACCAATCCATGCCCAATATCACATCAAAGTCAACCATACTGAGTAAAAAAAGGTCTACTCAAGTATCTAAATCCCAATAGTCACCACACAAGACCGATATACGCGGTCCACAACAATAGGATTACACACAAGAGTAGATACATGAATAGATGAAATAAGAGACTCGCGAGGCGGATCTAAATAATGAGCAAAATATGATGACACATATGAAAAAGTGTAACCAGGATCAAATAATACAAAGCATCCCTGTGGCAAACTGAGATAATACTTGTGATCATAGTATCTGAAGCAATAACATCTGGTCTGGCTGGGAGTGCATAGAAACGGGCCTAACCACCACCTGATCGGCCTCCCCCTCTAGGGTGACCCCTAGGTGACTGACCCCTACCACGAGCTGGCTGGGCATGTGATGAAGTAATTGGTGCTGAAGCCGAAGGCTGACTCCTCTGCTAGGATGAACCTCCTATAAGGCGGGGACGGAATATCTTGATATGACCCAAATCTCAAGACTCAAAGCAACCTCTACCGGTCACTGGCAATCGGGACTGAAGGGAGCCTCGAGCACCAGGATACCTAATAGAAGAACTGGGGATAGATGAGCCCTGAGCTGATGGTGCATGAGACAAACTCTGAGCTGGAAGGGCATTGAGATAAGTGGCTCTGATGTGAACTATGAGGACCATATACAGATGATCCACCACGGTGACCTAGATGAGCCGTCTGAGCATGCCTGAAGGGACGACCTCTTCCGTGGTGAAATAGACCTCCAAAAGGAAAACCACCAAAACTACCAGATCCCCGAGGCCTCTTGGCCTCCCTCTCAACTAGCTCCTGGAGGTGAACTGACTCTATCTCTCGAGTAATGTCAACCACCTTCTTAAAAGAAGCACTAGACACCCTCTCTTTGGTTATAAGAATCTGTAACTGATATGCGAGGCCATCCAAGAACGTCCTGATCCTCAACCTCTATGTAGGAACCAACCAAATAACATGACGGGCTAACTCAAAAAATCTCATCTCATACTACATCACAGTCATATCATCCTGATGCAATAACTCAAACTATCTGCGTCGCTCCTCTCTGCAGGACTGCAGCAAATACTTCTCCAAAAAAAGAACGGAGAACAGCTGTCAGGTAAGGGGCGCTGCACCAACAGGCCTATGCCTCTCATAAGTCTCCTACCAAGTAAAGGCAGCTCCTGAGAACTGAAAGGTAGTCAACGAGACCCCACTGGTCTCTAGAATACCCGATGTACGGAGAATCCTCTATCACTTATCCAAGAGACCCTGGGCATCCTCGCCCTCCGCACCACTGAAAGTAGGATGCTGAAGTGTACCAAATCTCTCCAATATACACTACTCATTATTAGGCATAACTAGAACCACATAATCCTGAGAAAGTGCAACTGGCTGGGCTGGTGGTGCTCCCGGTGTCTGAAGTCCCTGAACAACCTGCTTGAGTGTACAAGCGACGGGATTCTGAGTGCCTCCCCCGGCCTGGGAAGTAGCTGTTGTAGTAGTAACAGAGACCGCCTAAGCAAGACTGGTGCACACAGTAAGAATCTGAGCTAGGGTCTCTTGAAGACCTAGAATAATAATAGGCACAGCCAGTGCCTGAGCTGGCCTCATTAGTGCATCAACAACTGGGACCTGATCATGAACTAAGGTGGCTGGTGGATCTGTAGGTGCTACCCTAGCTAGTGTGCGGGCTACACCTCTGCCCCTACCACGGCCTCAACCGCGACCTTGGCCTCTTGTGGCCCCAACTGGTGGTGCTGATGGATGTCTATACTGGACGGTAGCACGTGTTTTTATTATCTGTGAGAGAATAGAATAACAGAAGTTTAGTTACCAAAAATAACATATTCGCACGACAAGAATTCAAGAATGTGAAGTTATCCTAAAGGTTTTGTAGCCTCTCAAAGATAAGTACAGACGTCTCCATACCGATCCGTAGGCTCTGATACCAACTTGTCACGACCCAAACTCTAACAGGTCGTGATGGCGCCTATCGTGGTACTAGGCAAGCCGACACCTCTAAATAAAACACTTCGATATTTCATAAAAATTAAGTTGAATATTTTCATAATAGAAATTTCATAAAATAGTTAAACCAAAAATAAGAAAATGTGGAAAAGAAGGCCCGACATCGGGGTGTCACTAAGTCATGAGCAACTATTACAACTGTTCTGATAATAACAAGACCAACATAGTCTGAGGAAAATCCAAAATACAGCTACGGGAAGATAGATAAGAAGAAAGCAGGGCTGCGGTCACCAATAAACTACCTTACTAACTCTAATGATCGGCAACTGAGGAATATCAGCAGCCGCTACCGTGCCCAGTGATACCTGGATCTGCACATAAGGTGCAGAGGGTAATGTGAGCACACCAACTTAGTAAGTAACAAGTCTAAACTATGGACTGCAAGTTAGTGACGAACTCAACCTCAACAAATATACAGAAATAACGTGCAGAAATGCAAGCATTCTTTCAGTTTAATAGGCAGCTAAAATAGTATATTAGAGCAGATACGAGCAAGGTTGAGAATAAAACTCTGCTATGTCTACATGCCAATGCATATGCTATATGAAATGCCATGCGCTCCCACTCTCAAGTGCTCAACCACTACGCATTTCATATGGCCATCCAGCCCAGGGAAATCCATCCCGGAACATATACAACACTAACTGCGAGTCAACCAGTACCGAGGAAGAAGGGTAATACAACCCTGAGGAGAAATCCATCTTCAGATATATATATACATACTCAACCACTCGGTATCGAATATGGCCATCCGGACCAGGGAAATCCATCTTGGAACATACTCAATACTGACTATAAGTCACTCGGTACCGAGGAAAAGGGTAATCCAACCTTGTGGAGAAATCCATCTCTAGATATCAATACTTCGGACAAATCTATGTCAAGGGAAACACATCCTTCAATAATATCATCCACGGTCACTGTGGTGTGTTACAGACTCCGGAGGGGCTCCTACAGACCAAGCACTATTATAATCATCAATATAACTTCTACGTCGTACATCTCAATCCCACAACTATCACTCATAACAGGCTCTCAGCCTTACTGAGTCATCAACCTCTCTAGTCTCACCACGGGTTCACAATGTCATGAAAACAACCCGGAACAATGATATGATGAATTAATAAATAACTGAGATTGAGATATGATATAAAGATGCATGATCATGACTAAGTATGGAATATTAAATGAACTGATGAGGTAATAGCAATAAACGACCGCTAAGGGTCTCAACAATACCGACACAATGCCTAAATATGATATCTAGCATGGTTTACAGCTCAAGTACTTCATCATATGATGGAAACGTGAATATTAACAGGATAGAGTCACCAAATGGTGCCATGGAATCATCTAGGCCACACTTCTCACGGTGCGCCTGCACACCCGTCACTTGGCATGTACGTCACCTCAATACTAATCACATAACACATAGTTCGGGGTTTCAAACCCTCATAAACAAGTTTGGGAGCATTACTTACCTCAATCCAGCCAAAATCCTATTCTGTGATGCCCTTGCCTCTCGAACCGGCCTCCAAATGTCCCAAATCTAGCCGAAAGCAATACAATGTAATCAACATAGGCCAAGGAACCAATTCCACAAGAAAAATTACTTAATTGGACACAAATCCTGAAATCCACTCAAACCTGGCCCCCAGACCCACGTCTTAGAATCTGACAAAAGTCACAAAACTAGAAACCTTATTCACTCACAAGTCCATATATACTTAATTTATCAAAATCCGACTCCATTTGGTCCCTAAAATCCTCAAATCAAACTCTCCAAAATCCCAAGCCCTAACCTCTCATTTTTAGCCCTAATGTCAACTAATTAATTGAAAAAACAATAGGAAAATACCATAGATAGGAGTTTTAAAGCCCAATAAACTTACCTCACTGAAAACCCATTGAATCTCTCTTCAAAATCACTCTAAAAGCTCCAAAAACTGACTTGAAAATGGTGGAAGTGAACCAAAATTCGTGAAGTGTGCTATTTATACTTTCTGCCCAGGTCTTTCGCACCTGGCCATATATCCAATCCTGCAGAAACTGCTTAAATCCTCAAAGCTGCACCTGCGCCCCAGGTTCTGCACCTGCGGGCATGCACCTGCGCACATCCTTCCGCTTCTGCGGAACTGGCCACTCACTCTTCTTCCGCATCTGCGCCCCAGGTCTCGCACCCACGGGCTCGCTGATGTGACCAATCTTCCGCTTCTGTAGACCCAGACCTGGCCTTCCATTTCTGCATCTGCACCTAGCCAAACGCATCTGCGACCTAGCACCTGCGATTCCCACTCCGCAGGTGCGGGAACACCAGCAATAGTAGCTTCAGCTGTATTTTCAAAATTCCAAACTCTCTGTTAGCCATCTGAAATCATCTCGAGCACTTTGGGACCTAAACCAAATATACCAACAAGTCATATATCATCGTACGGACATATTCAAACCTTTGAATCACCCAAAACCACATCAAAATACAAAATTTCACTCGGATTCAAGCCTAAGAACTCGTAAACTTCCAAATTCCGTAAACGATGCCGAAACCTATCAAATCACGTTCGAATGACCTCAAATTTTTTACACACGTCACAAATGACACCATGAACCTACTCCAACTTCTAGAATTCCATTCCAACCCCGATATCAAAATTTCCACTGACGACCAAAATCGCCAAAATTTTAACTTTCGCCAATTCAAGCCTAATTCTACCACGGGCCTCCAAATCACATTCCGAGCGTGCTCCAAGTCCAAATCACATAACAGAGCTAACAGAACCATCAAAATTCAAATCCTAGATTTTTTACACATAAGTCAATATCCGGTAACTTTTCCAACTAAACCCTTCGTAAAAGAGACTAAGTGTCTCAAATCCTCTCCGAAACCACTCTACACCAAAATCAACTGACCTAACATTTCATAATATAGCTAAAGAACACAAAAGAAGCAAAATAGGGAAATGAGGCTATAACTCAGGAAATGACTGGCCGGGTCGTTACATCTGCGCTCGTTCAGAGCCTGAGTAAAAGCTTAGATATCCCAATCATCGGTAAATGGGGGTAGGTCCATCTGTTCCATCTGAAATTGATTTACAAATTCTCTTAGTATTTCATTGTCCTTTTGTGTCACTTTGAAGAAGTCTGACTTCCTGATCGTGACCTTTATTGCTCCGGCGTGTGCCTTTACGAATGAATCAGCGACCATGGCAAAAGATTCGATGGAATTGGGCAGAAAATAGTGTTACCATATCATTTCCCCCTTCGACAAAGTTTCTCCAAATTTTTTCAGCAAAACAGATTCAATATCATCATCTTCTAGGTTGTTTCCCGATTTTGGAGTTGTGCTATTGCAGCCTGCTAAGTTTGTAGAATGTAGAATATCATTTGAAGGCTAATTCTGCATTCTTTACCATTTTGTGTGTTTCGATCAGCTGCTCAAGTGTCTCTGCGGACGCTATTTTCAGGGTCGGTGCCTAAATCTCCATGAATGGCGACCTGACATTGACATCAACCGGATCCACGGCCTGTGGTGCACCGGGATTGATTGGAGGTACTCCTTTTCCCGGGGTGACTACGTGCTCATTTTCGCCGTGAAAGCCAAGGCCGGTATTAGTGTGAGTGGGTACTACTTCAGAGTTTGACATGTTGATTCCTGAAATCAAAAAATACTCACATGAACAAGCATAGAAGCAATGTGTGTTATGAAGGCTAAAATATTGAGCAATCACTATTATCCTTAGCCCTACGGTGGGCGCCAAACTATTTACCCTAAAAATCGAGTAATAATTAAACTTATAATATGGTTTTAAGGATACATGATTTCGCTTAATACCAACTGGGTAATCTAGAGATAAGTGATGAAACTGATAAGAATATAGAACAAACCGACGTTTGGATAGTATTCTTGAGTTGATGAACCCTCGAGAGTAATAAAGCAAGAATAGTTAAAGAACAACAATTGAAGAACTATAATTAAAGAGCACTAAGATGATGAGCAGAAGAAAGAAATATTATATTTCCTTGATCTGTATGAATATGAGAGAGCCTACAAATGATGGATATCCCTCTTTATATACTAGAGGAATCCTAATTGAGGTACAACTCTAATTACGGAAGTAAATCTCATGATTGATACAAATAACCTCCCTTGGTTTGATCCTTTCCGATATTTTCACCGTGATCTCCGACCGACGTCGTATTTCGCCTTTCCGTTAACTATTGTGTTCTGTTAGAAGCCGGTCAAATCCAATATGGATTGTCGGGGACCTCGATCCCGACGGGTGCCTCGATCTCCGAACTCAGCACCTTGTCTACGTGTTCAGGTTTGATCCATTACGAGGCTGATCCTCGATGCAGTCCTCTGATCTCAAAATAATGACAAAATCGGGCAAGCCCGATTTTATCATATACAGGTACGAAGAAAAATATTTTTCCAATTTTTCGGTTGGCTTAAATGTTTTGGAAAATATTTTCCTAATGAACTCATTTTCCTAAAATGTTCTCCCTATCAAGAGAAGGGAAATCATTTTCAAAACTATTTTCAGCCCTCCCCACCCTATTCCCCATCCCCACCAACCCAACCCCACACCTCACCTACCCCATCACACCCCCACCCTACCTACCCACCTCCCCACCCCCACACTAATAAAAATATTATTA
>MU692840.1:6917-77555 GCA_026770625.1 Nicotiana glauca
TGGGCGCAGCAGCACGGACGATTCAGGGACTAGGTGAGCTGCAAATTGTGAGGCGACCTGCAGCTAGTATAGTTCCTTTCTGTACTTTGATTATTTATTTCCTGTCCATTGTATTCCGGACAGAGGTTGTATTTCATTTCATTATCAGTAGTCGCTCATGCACTTGTGACACCGGGTTCTGGCATGGTTTTTTTCGAAAAGTTGATTTAATTGTATTGTAAATTTGAATTGAATGCAAAACCCTTTTATTTGCGAAATTGAAAGGAAATTTCTGCAATTTGATGTTTTTAAAAAAGGGATTTTTTAAAAACGGTAATCTAATTAGCTGGCCTGACAGCTGTGTCCGGCGCCACCACGACCCTTAGTGGATTTTGGGTCGTGACATGCCCTGTATGGAAGAACCTATTCCATCACCTGTTCCTTCTGTTGGTGCCACTTTGACCTGAGCTGATGCTTTAGTCAAGTCTTTTACCAATCCAATGGCTTCATTTTCATTTTCCTGTTTCTCAGAAAGAATGTTAGTTTCATCAAATACTGCATGCACACTTTCTTCTACACACAAAGTTATTTTATTAAACACTTTATATGCTTTGCTATGTGAAGAATATCCCAAAAATACTCCCTCATCACTTCTGGGATCAAACTTTCCTAGGGAGTCCTTTTCATTATTGTGCACATAACACTTGCAACCAAATGCTCTAAGATGGGATATGTTTGGTTTTCTCCCTTTAAGTAACTCATAGGGAGTTTTCTCTACTAGAGGTCTGGTCATGCATCTATTTATTATGTAACATGCAGTGTTTACAGCCTCTGCCCAGAAGCTGTGAGGTAATTTACTGGAAAGTAGTATAGTTCTAGCCATATCCTTAAGAGTTCTATTCTTTCTTTCAACTACTCCATTTTGTTGAGGGGTCCTAGGGTCAGAGAAATTATGATCTATACCATTTTCATCATAGAACTCAGCAAACTTGGAATTTTCAAATTCAGTTCCATGATCAGACCTAATGGAGGCAAGTTGATTTCCTAATTGTTTCTGAGTTTTTCGAACAAATGTAGAAAACATGTCAAATGCTTCATCTTTGGAGGTTAGAAATAGAACCCAGGTAAATCTAGAATAATCATCAAATAGCACCATTACATATTTCTTTCCACCTCTGCTCATGGTTTTCATTGGACCACATAGATCCATATGGACCAGTTCCAAGGACTTGGTTGTACTTACCATTTTCTTGCTTTTGAAGGATGACCTTACCTGCTTCCCCCTTGCACATGCCTCACAAACTTTGTCTTCCTTGAACTTGATATTAGGTAACCCTATTACCAAGTCTTTGGAGACTAATTTGTTAAGCTGATTTAGACTTGCATGACCAAGTCTTTTGTGCCACAGGAGGGGATCATTAACCAACACACTTAAACAGGTGAGTTCATTTTATGAAAGAGTGGACAAATCTACAATGTAAATATTGTTAACTCTTTTTCCCTGCAAAACAATCTTGTCACTGGTAAGGTTAATCACAAAGCATTTGGTGGAGGTAAAAGCCACAAGGTTATCTATGTCACACAATTGTGACACACTTATTAGGCTATAATTCAAACCATCTATCAGGTAGACATTCTCTATGGAATGAGAATCTGTTTTGCCTACCTTTCCAACCCCAATGATCTCACCTTTCTCAATTACCAAAGGAGACATTACCTCCTTTTAAGTCCTCAAGTGAAAGGAACTGGTCCTTGTCCCCAGTCATATGTTTTGAACAGCCACTATCCATATACCATATTTGGATCCTCCTTTTCACTTGGACCTGCAAAAGGAAATCAGGGGTTAGTATTAGGAACCCAAACTAGTTTCCCTTTCTATAAGAAAAAGGGTGAATAAAATTCCTTCTTGCCCATCCAGGCAGCTTACCATACCAAATCTGGGGACCTCGTGCCTTATTTTCTGCAAAATAAAAGGGTTAGACCTTACCCCCACCAGGCTCGACTATTTATACATTTATGATCACCATATCAACATCTATTTCTCCAAATTAATGCACAGAACGTGGTTGTGTCCGTTGGGATTATGGAAAACCCGATGGACTTTCGATAAGGCTTATTTTAAAGGATCATTATGTGGACAACATAACTGATACAACTAGGTTTGACCATGATGCATGCACAACTTTAACTAGAGTAAGGTTTTTATGAGGTTTTAGAATGGTACCCTCAAGCAGAGAACTCGAGGGGGAAGGCATGAAATCGTCGACTGCACCGCTGATCGACTGATTTTACCACAAATTAGCCTTTCTGAATTTAAGGGTAGTAAATATGAAGAGCACAACCGCTCATTAAAGCGTTTCTCTAGAATTTGATACGCACGAGTGGAATATAATGCGGAGCATGATTTATGTAGCAGTTAATAACATGTAGTCAAGTATTTGCACGTATGGAAAAATAAATATAGCATTTAAACTCGACGGTTAAAGAAAACAAAAAGACAAGTCAGTTTCAAGAATAAAGAACCACAAATGCTTAAAAGAAAATGACAGTTAAATTCGAATAAGGGAGAAAGGTATGGTATGAAAAACATGCTTGGACTAATTTGTAAATAGGTAAGTTCATTATGGTAAGAGCCTAAAGTTATCCCCAGCAGAGTCACTATGCTGTCGCGCCCCCTTTTCTCCCTTTTTACGGAGAGAGAGAAGTCTGGGTTTCGACATGAGGTGATAACTCATTTCCTTTTGGGAATTGGGTATTTGAAGAGTTTCCACCTAACGGGTTATGGTGCGTTAGGGCACCTAGAGTGATTAACTCTTGGAATGGTTTGCATTACCAGAGATTAGGGTAAGGGCTCGAAATGACCTAGAGGGGAAGGTGTTAGGCACCCCTCTTGGTCCACAACTGTGGGTCCTGGCCAAACTTGTATTCACAAATTAGTCCATTAATAGATAAATAGTTGAATCAAATAGGTTGCATAACTCAAATAATAAGATAAGGATTCGGACAAGTTGTTTAAAATAGGAATTTTGGAAAAGGGAGGAGTCCTAGGTTGGTTAGCCTAAAGGCACCCCACACAATGTCCGGTAATCACTCCTCAATGAGAGGCTACACGTGATATTTGCGCGTAGTCATCATATCCCATATCTACCCTTCCCACCCCTTTAGTGGTTATTTAAGCGAGTGTTGGTCAATGATCTCTATTGCATGCTATTACCCGTCCCTTCTTAATGGTCTTGGAGGATTTTTAGGAACTCTATCTATAGGTAGTTCTAGACAGACTCCTAAGGTTTTAAAGGTGAAAATACTAAGGCGACATGCAAGAACAATTAGGACCTTAGCACATAAAGGGGAGCAATTAGAGGCTCAAGTTTACCTCCTCAAACAATACACATAAGCAACATGACTCAAGCACAAATAAGGGCCTTTTGTTAAACAGTATCCTAAGGCATGATGTCTAAGTCAATATTAAGACACAATAGACAGGCAGTTTATTTTTATAACCCAGAAGTGATGACCCTATCAGTTGCCTACTGATTTTTAAAAGCATGTTTAAAAAGGATCAGAACGACATTAAGTAACAAAAACAGTTTTAGAGTTACAGGATTTTTGAAACGCCCTATAGGCTTGCCTACACACAGAATAATGATAATTACGTTTTATAGTAAAAACATGGCAGATTTTAAAATAGACTCTTAAAACCCTCTAGGCATGCTGTCTAGTGAAAGGTTAAGGCAGTTTTTGAGGGAAATCATTTCAAGGGGAAATATAAACCACTAATTAAACCAGTTTCGAAGTGAAATAATCGTGAACAGGATTGATTATTTAAACTAAATTAGTTCAAATCTATAGGCAGAATTTCTGTTGTTATTCCCTATAGGTATGATATCTAGTTATTTAATACCAATTTCAGAAACTTGCAGGCATTATGACAAATGAGAAAACACATGTGAACACTTGTTGTAACAAAAGTTGGATTGGATTATATCCTATAGGCATGACATCTACTTGTGAGGTTGATTTTAAGTTCTACAAACATAGTTTTCTATTATTGGAACCACTTGAGACTTATAGGCATGATTTCTAACATGGTAAGACAAATACAACAAGATATGAAGATCCTATAGGCATGATTTCTATTGATAAAGTTGATTTTTTAAGACCAATAAACATTATTTTTACCACTTGAGATCTATAGGTATTATTTATAACATGGTAAAGCAAACATAGCAAAATGCAAAGTCATATAGGCATGGTTTCTACCCGTATTACCCCACAAACATATAACTACCCACCCTTTTTCACTAGTTACCACAATATTCATTTATAAATTATTACAGATCATATAAATGAATTACATAAGTAGATAAGAAAAAAATAAGAAGTTATTCTATAGGGTCCTACAAATAGGCCCATATTTCCAAAGCCTCTAACAGTCTCAAATGCCCAAATTTCACAGACACTGTCATTGTCTAGGTTCAAATTAGTTCCCTAAGGATCTCAAGGATCCTGGGTAGTGCTTACAACTAGACTTGGTAACCAAATTGGGTAAGTGAAGTGTGGAAGGGCCAGCCTCAGTGTGCCAGAGTTCAGATGGTTCTCAAGAGGATCCCAAGGCAGTACACACACTGGAGGGGGCAGAACCTAGTGACTTAAGAATAGAGTGAGAGTGTTGGACATAGTTTGAAAGGGTTTAGTAGGAAAACAGTATTGACAGGATATTTGAAAATAATTTTGTGAAACAACATAGGAGTCATTCAATGAGATAGTTTTGAAAAGAGTAGGGCATTCAACAAACAATAGACCAGTCTTAAAACCAAAGCAGGTTCAACATTACACAGAACAAAGAAGTTTAACACCACAAGCCTTCACATAAGGGTAAGTGGGAATTGGGGACAGGTGAAACACATAATGGTAGAGACATAGTAGGCAGAAGTCTTTGGAATTATGCCCAAAAACACTGATTAGACATAGTCACAGAATCAGAAATGATTAAGGGATTCAGTATAGAGTCAACATGATTTAAAAATCAACCCCAGAATCATACAAGTTTAGAAGTGCAGATTACTTTACAAGGAGATTCATATTAGAATCAAGATAGAGGAAGATTAAATAGAGACAGACTACATAGAAGGGGTAACATGCTTATACTGATCCTAATGAAGGGAAGTACATAACATGCTAATCATGTAAACATATTAACTACAGGTTTCACAACAAAACCATAAGTTAAAGCGAACTAGAATCAGGATGAATTGAAGTAATAAAAGGACCATATTATTTTTGGAACTTGAATTGAAATTAGAACATACCAATAAAAAAGGTAGTAAACACAAAGTGAGGAGCAAGAGAGAAGAGTAATCAGCCTTGACTTGCAGGCGGCTAACTTAGAACAAGAGTAAGTAACCAGAGAAAAGCGAGTAGAAGAGAGTTTTTGTGTGTGAGAGAGTTATGAACCAATGTGTTCGTATGTTTGTGTTAATGAGAGAGTGTGTATATATAGTAGTTCAAAAATTAGGTAAAATAAGGCAAGAATCATAGTAGTATAGTAATTATGGAACCAAGTACTAATAAGAATCAAATCAATGCAAGTACCCTTTTATATAAGGGGTAATCAACCAACAGTAATAGGAAGAAATGATTAAGGAAATAAATCAAGTAGAGCATAAGGTACAAAATAGATAATTGGGGGTAAGTACATAGGGTTTTAATTAAGGAAGCAACTAATGAAGAATTAGTAAAATACTCGGTTAACCAAATAAGTTAAGAGAACAAAATTAAGTTGCAGAATATGGAAGTTAATCGAAAATCAGCATACAGTAAATCATGGAATCAAGGGATTCGAAATTACTGATTTAAGGAGAGGAACATGGGTTCCCAAGTTTAGACAGGAAGTTTTCAAATCAAGCCAAGAAACAAGGAGTTCAGAGTCAATCAAAGAGAGAGTTTTAGCATATAAAAGAGTGAGATAGGAGTAACCAAACACAGTAAGCAAAGAGGCAACTATTGAACAGTCAAGATGAACACAAACACACAGAGGTGATATAAGTTAGGTAAAAACTCAGTAAGAGCATATTCGAGGCAAGATAGTCATAGAAACCCAAACAAGCAGCTATCAATCATGCTAATACACAGACCTAAACGAAGAAAATATACAAAATTAGGGATTTTAATATAGGCAAGTTGAAGAGATAGTAAACTCAGAGGATCAGTCAAAATATGCAAGAAATAGAAGTTTAAACGTAAAGAATCAGTTTAAACAAAGTTCTAAAAAAGAGTTCCGAAAACCCTAATTTTAGAAGAAGACGAAAACACTTGAAATCACATGGTTCTTGTAAAAAGTTCCAAGGACAGTGTGAAATATCAATTAAACAAACTCAAATCGTTTTAAAATTGTACAAATCTAGGAGATGTAGGCAGAAATTAGGGTTTCAGAAGAAACCCAAATAGAGATGAAAGAACCTATCTAAAATCCCAAGGATCACTTCAAATACAACATGATTTTGCTCAAAATCACACTGAAGTAACCAAGAACAGACAAGTGTTGAACCCTAGATGCAAGTTGGCATGGCCTGGGCCCCTTGAAGACTTTAGAGAGGGCGAGCATGGCATTAGAGGAGCCATTGGAGGCTTAGGAGTTGAAGGGAGATCACTGAAAAAGACGGAGGACAGAGGTTGGCGGTTGAAGGATCTAGGGGTAGGTTGAGTGGCTAAGAGAGGAGAGGAGATGAGAGAATACAGAGGTGACGGTCTTTGAATAATGAGCTAGGGTTAGGGGTCGTTTAGGAATAAAAAAGGCAAGAACGAATGGGTACCATTGATCTTTTAGATCAACGACAAGGATTTGATAGGTTTTGGATCGGGTATGTGGGTTTAGGGTTTGGGTCGGGTATTTTAGCATAAAATTGGGTTGGGTATTGGATTTAATTTAGGCTATGATTGAAATATTAATCTGGCTATATTTTAAATAGCTAATTTTTCCTATATAATTTATAATAAATAATAAATAATTTCTAAAAAGTATTTTCATGTTCTAAAATGACTTAAAATAGATTTCCAACATTTTAAAAATATAGAAGGTTGATTTTATGCATAGAAATGTAATTATATATTAATAAGGCTAATATTGTAATTATATACAATTTACCTTTAAAAATACAAAATGCAATTATAAAAATGCATAAAAAATATTCATGTTTTTGGCATAAATATAGGATTTAAATGACTAAATCACCACAAAAATAATTTGAGAGATAATTATTGAGGATTTTATGAGTAAAAGGGAAGGAAATAAATCAATTTAAAATCTTTAAAATTATAGAAAAATTATAAAAACCTTATGCATGCTTATATATGCATATATATGCTATTTTGAAAGTATGTATGCATATTAAAATATATAAGAAAAAATTGGGTATCAACAGAGTTCCCCCACGCAAGTTTAGACAAGCCACTTACCTCGAACCGACTAAAAAATCAACCCGAAACCACGCTCTTGCTGCGAGTACTCAACTCCAAATGGCCCAAATCTATTAAAATCAATTGCATAATGTAAATATCACTCCAAGTAACTAACTATGGTTTTTTCAGATCAACCAGGGGTGTGAAACAGGGGGATCCATTATCACCAACTTTGTTTATCTTAACAGCAGAAGCAATGTCAAGAGGTTTGAATGCACTACATACTAACCTGAATTTTTGTGGATTTGGAATGCCAAAATGGAGTCCCAAGATCAATCATCTAGCGTATGCTGATGATACAATCATTTCCTCTTCATCCGATGCTACTTCTTTGAGACTGGTGATGGAAGTCTTGACAGCTTACGAAGATGCATCTGGTCTGTTAATCAACAGGACAAAATCAGCTATTTATTTACATAAATCAGCTAGTGCAAAATTGATGGACAAGGTATAGAGGACCACTGGGATATCTAAACAGAATTTTCCATTCACATACCTGGGCTGTCCAATCTTCTATCTCAGAAGGAAGATGGATTATTACAAGGAGCTCATCATAAAGGTAATGGACAGGCTGCAGAATTGGAAAGGGAAGTTACTATCAATAGGTGGAAGGGCAGTACTTATAACTAGTGTGCTTCAAAGTATGCATATTCATATGTTATCTGCAGTAAATCCACATGCAAATATGATCAACAGATTACACAAGATTTTTGCACAGTATTTTTGGAGTAACTCAGTTGGTGTAGCAAGCAGACACTGGGCACCTTGGAACACTCTATGCTTACCATATGAAGGAGGTGGTGTTGGATTCAGATCCTTGCATGATATGTACACAACATTGTTCTACAAATTATGATGGAATTTCATAACAAAACCAAGCATGTGGAGTGCATTTATGAGTAAAAAATATTGCAAAAAGATCAATCCTATGATAGTACCTTGGAGACATAGATCTCATGTGTGGAGGAAGATGCTTTAATGCAGAGATCGTATTGAGCATCAAATAATATAGCAGCCTAAGATGGGATCTTTACTATTTCGGTTCAAAAATTGGACAGGCTTGGGAGCTCTATATTTTGTCACACCATCAGATTTTGTCTGTGATGAGTCAACTCAAAACATCTATGATGTCGTACAAAATGGACAATGGGATGAGGAGCTGCTCGGGGAGATCTTACCAAATGATCTTGCCACTCATATTCTACAGAATATAAAACCACCAACAATGATTGTTGTTCTTGACAAACCTGTATGGATGCTTGAGACTAGGGGAGAGTTCAGTGTGAAGTTAGCATGAGAATACTTGAGAAGAAGGAATGACCCCTGTAATGCATATATAAAAATCTGGGTGAAAGGTCTTCCTTTTAAGATTGCATTTTTCATGTGGAAATTATGGAGAAACAAGTTATTCTATAGAAGGCTGGGATACTCAATGGCATCCAAGTGTTGGTGCTATGCAGAACCAAATGAAGAAACAATGCAACATCTGTTCTTCAAATCAAAACCAGCCACAACAGTATGGAAGTACTTCCTTGGATGTGCAGGAATCTCAACTGATGGCATTTCTCTCCATCAGGCTGTAGTCAAATATTGGACTGCTGATGTAAAACCTAGATTGCAACCAGTCCTGCAAGCACTACCATCAGTGATAGTATAGGATCTATGGAAGAGAAGGAATAGCTTCAAATATGGGGATCCAATCACAGTTAGCAGGGTTATATACCAGATATCAACAACCATGCAATCACTAATCAAGCTCAGGAAACCAGGAATGCAGAATGTCCCTCATAAGTGGCCAGACTTACTCAATATGATAGAGAATTACACACCAGCTCTGCAATACACTAAAGTTCTGTGGGATTATCCTAGTGAAGGATGGATAAAAGTGAACACTGATGGGGCTTCGAGGGGCAACCCAGGCAGAAGTGCTATTGGCTATGCATTGAGGAATGAAGAGGGGGATGCCATATTTGCTTGTAGAAAGGAAATCCAGGAAGGGACAAATACAACTGCAGAAGCAAGGGCAATACTAGAGGCAATGAGATACCGTATAGAGAATGAATACGTGCGAATCGAAGTACATACAAATTCAATGGTACTTAAGAAGGTCTTAGATGGAGAGGGGACTGTTCCGTGGAGTGTAGTTGTGGAAGTAGAGGAGATCAAGGGGATGATGAATAGTAGCATGTAACAATGTCTCATACTCTCAGAGAAGGTAATATATACAGACTATCTGGCTAACTATCAGTTGATCAGGGAACAATTGAAGCTCATAATTTCTGGGAGCTAGGCACTCGAGGAAGAAAGATAGTGAATGATGATAAATCAAGATGCCCTTATCTGCGAGTAAAAGTGATGAGAAGATAAGCAAGGTAGGGGTAACAATGTGGAGAAGAATGGTGGTAGTATTGGGAGGTCTGGAAAGGATATCCACAGGTACAACTATCCATATATACTTTATTCTCTAATGTCTCTCCAGTTGGTGGTATTAGTACCTGTTACTCAATCCATCGGAGTGAAGTTTAAAATAATGTATAGAATGGCATCAAGAATGTCCACAGTTCTTCAAAGAAATGCTGTGGAATCAAGACCACTTGTAGTCATTTGCTTCGAAAAGGGATTTTACTTCTCTAAGAAAAACTGGAGACAATATGCATTGGAGTTACAACCAACATGGTTGAGACCACGTGATTTCAAGGAAAAGCTGGAATCGAAGCTTTTTAATTTTTTAATACATGCGTGTTTTCCATCCAAGACAATCTGGAATGCAAAAAAACTATTAAGGAATTTCCAATGGGTTTTTTTAAATGAACAAATGAATGGGATTGAGGATATTTACTTGGTAGGATCAAAACGCAACGAAGCGTGTGTGCACACAACTCATGCGATTTTTGAATTATATGATCACACAAAAATGTGCAAAAGACTGGCACACGTGGGTTCATATATCAAGCAATGTTTTAAATATTGTAGTCAAGTGCTTTGGGGTCTGATGTATAATATAATATATGGACTATCTCTCAAGATTGGACACCACTGTACACGACACACGAGCAGAGTTTTGAGTTCCGAAAGCATGTGCTTTAGGATTTTAAAAAAAGTTTCAGACATGGACGATCACATGATTTGGGATGCAATTTTAAATACATGGGAGCATATCGATGGAACAAAACTTGGCCTTCGAGAGGAGCTCACGCTTAATTTTAGCATTGTTTGTTCTTTTGTAGGAATCCAACGCTCGAGACACGCTAGACCAGCTTTATTCTTTAATAAAATACTGATCATAGCTGCCACACGGCTGGAGAGAGCTTGTTTATTGATTTTTAAATGCACGCATGCATCTTCAGTAGCTAGGTGCACATCTGGTGAAGAGGAAGACCACTCGATAGATGCAAAAAGCATTCAAGTTAGCAGGCTAAAGGCATTGGAACCACAAAATGCATGTGGACGCATGACTTGAAAAGCTGGACCAATGCAATTGTTTAATGCAGAAAATGCACAATTTTTTAATGCACAAAATGCATGTGGTCGAATGTCTCAATGCACAAATGCTTCTAGCAAAAGAAACCACTGGAGAGCATTTTCAATCATGGCTGCACATTCCAACAAAAAAGGTACACATGGAAGACATATACTTTGGGATAATAGCAACCTTGGAGATATTATTAAATTGGTCAAAAGAATGGGGCAAAACATGGGTTACAAGTGCATGGGGCAAGAAAGTGCACGCCTGGAATTAGGCAAGCACAAATTATCTACCAACTTCTATTGTTTATTCAATGTCATATTACCTTGGGAAATTAAACAAAGGAACATGGGATGGATTTATCTATACACATAAAGGTTTGGAACAAAGCAAGAAATCAGTGCACGCTTAGGATTGCACTGCCAACCAATGGCAAGCAAATCCACGCCAATGCTAAAAATGTCAACATTAATAATGGTTCAAAAATACATGAATGGGGCAGCAATGAGGTTCAACTACATGAACAACTACTGACGACACAATGGAGCTGTTTGCAATCAATAATGGAACGCCAGCAACTGGGATTTTACTGCAAATGCAAGGACATATACAAGCTACTGGTAGAGACAAATTGGACTGAATCTACAATAGGCTACAATTGGTACTGGGCACTAGATATCTCTCCCATAGATTTAACAAAATGGAACAATGCCATATTGTGGGACAATCAGTTTGCAGGACTACTCAATCCTAGTTTTAGATTTAATGTAATATCAATGTTGAGTTTCATACGTAATATTGATAATAGGTTCAATGTAAACGCCAATGTTTATTTCTCTCATCGTCTAAGACCTCCTGACATTGTATTTGTTCTTTGAATTTTTAATTATATATAAAATTAGCCCTAGGCGCTTGCCTAGCAGATTATCAAAAAAATCTAATTAATTCTAAGCTAATACGTGAAATTAGGAAAAATGACAAAACGACCCCCGAGACCACGTCTCAGAATCAGGTAAAAGTTACGAATTATGAACCCCCATTCACTCACGAGTCTAACCATACCAAAATTATCCAAATCCAATGTCAAATCCCTAATCAAAACTCAAAAATTAGGCCTAAGAACTTTTCCAAAATTTTCCCCAATTTCTTAGACAAATATGAAATTATATGATGAATTCATGTTTAGATTAATATGTTATAAGCAAAAAGGAGTTAAGAATCATTACCCGCAAACTCCCTCTCGAAAATCTTTCCAAATTTTGTCTCCTACCGAGCTCCCAGTTCAATTTTGTGATATGAACTCAAAACCCTCGATTTTGAACTTTATGTTCTGCCAAGACGCGACCTTAATCGCGATCGCGGGAACTCCCAAGAGATCGTGAAGAACTACTTCACTGACCCCTAAATTAACCCTACGCGAACGCGATAATCCCTACGCAATCGCGATGTTGCACTGCTCAGCTCTACGCGATCGCGGTTGACCTTACGCGATCGCAAAGAGCAACCTCCAGTCCTTAGCTGCCTCACTTCTTCCTCTTCGCGAACGCGGCATAGCCCACGCGTTCGCAATTCAACTTCTACCAATACTACACGTTTGCACTCCTTTTCCTGCGATCGCATAGAAAAAATTTCCCTCTGCCTCATTTAAGCCTTCGCGATCGCGAACCTCCTCACGTGTTCGAGATGAAGAAAAGTCTGCAATAGAAAACCAGAAAAATCTAATCTTTCTCCAAGTCCAAAAATGTCCGTTGAGCATCCAAAACATACCCGAGGCCCTCGGAACCCCAACCAAACATGCCATCCAATCCTAAAATATCATTCAAACTTGTTCCAACCTTCGGAACGCTCAAAACAACATCAAAATACCAATTTAGCATCAGATTAAAGCCTAAGAACTCCAAAAACTCTCAAATTACGCTTTCGATCAAAAGGTCTATTAAACCTCGTCCGAATGACCTGAAATTTTACAAGAACGTCACATTCAACACTACAAGGCTACTCCAACTTTCAAAATTCCATTCCAACCTCGATATCAAAATTTCACTATCGAACCGGAAACTTCAAAAATTCAACTTTTGACATTTGAAGCTTAAATAAGCTACGGACCTCCAAAACATAATCCGAACATGCTCCTAAGCCCGAAATTACCCACAGAGCTAAAAAAAACTAACGAAATTCCATTGTGAGGCCTTCTTCACACTGTTTTGACTATGGTCCACATTCTAAGACTTAAACTCTCATTTAGGGACTAAGTGTCCCAAAAATCTCCGAAACTCCAAATAAACCCTCCCGTCAACTCACAATAGCAGAAACAAACACGGGGAATGAATTTAATAAGGGATAGAGGCATTAATTCTTAGAACGAACGGTCGGGTCTTTACAAGTATGCACAACTACAATGCTAGGATTCATAACCAATAATGAAAATAGGAAGAAGGAAGTGAAAAACTCGTAGAAGAATTCTCCGCCTTGCTCCTAATGTGTTCTTGCCTCCTTAGGTCAAAAGTATGTCCTCCTCCTTAGCCTCCTTAGGTCCAAAGTGTGTCAAAAGTATGTCCTCCTATTTTTTATTTATACCAAGTAGGGTCGGGCCCAGATGAAACACCTTTTCCTACATGAAATAGGACTCTGGCTCTATAAAATTTGACAGGCGCGCCACATGCTGCAGCGTTCTATGCCGCACGGCAGCGGGGAAGTCCATAGAGTTGTTTTCTGATAGACTGTTGGAAAATTTCACAAATGCGGGGCACGCTGCGACATACTATTGTGCGGCACAGCGGTGGTAATTCATAAAAATACAAAACATGAAAGTTGTAGCCCTTTAAAATAGCTTTCCAACAAAAAATTATGGAGCCCAAACGAAGTTTTGAGTGAAAAGTTATGTGCATTTTAATAGACAATGCACGTTGTGCCCGCTCGATTCTCTGTTTCGTTCTTAACTATCATCCATTGATCCCCGAACATGATTCTGGGTTGATTCCTCGGGCTTTTACTCTAACTTCAAAGCTTCAAATAACTTGAATTCATTCCATAATATCTACATAGCTCGGAATCACTCCTGCAAGGCATAAAATACACAATTTAGTGAAAAATACTAGCGATTAAAGCTCAAACTCAATTAAAGTGCAGTACATTTAAGTGTAATAAGAGACTAAAATACGTAATTATAGCTGATCATCAGTAGTCCATACAATTTTCAGTGCTACCACACATCTGGAGTATGGTCCGCACATTTTTTAAGTGCAGTCGCACACTATGTACCTTAAAAATATCAACTCTCTGAAGACAGAGAATGCCCTGATCTGCGGCCACACACTATTCTGCGGTCACGGTTGAATTTTTGCGTACATCACCATTTTTAAGTGTGTTTCGCACAATCTTTCCAAACCAAATGCCCTAATATATAATTATGTGGACCGCACATTTCAAAATTTAAATTGGGCAGAGTTCTTTAGGGTTTTCATTCTATGCACAATACGGGATTGACTAAGGGTTCAAGAGACGAGTGCGGCCGCATAATTCCTTCTGCGGTCCGTGCTCTGTTACCTCTTATTCAATTTCCAATCTGTTGATTTGCGGTCCATAGAATTACCCGTGCGACTGTAGATTTTGGTGCGGACTGCATATTTCCTATGCGGCCACACTTTTGCTATTTCTCTAACAAGAAAACTTCAGAGAGTTCACATTTTCCAATCTTAAGTTGTGCGGTCCACACAAGAATTGTGCAGCTACAATTTCCATATGCTGTAGTGTTCAAAATTGTGCGATCTGCACAATACATGTGTAGTCCACACTCTTTTCATACTTAGCCAATTTTTTTGAGCGCAATTCTTGTATAGCACACTCATTCCTGCAACACACTTTAAAACAAGTGAGCACAAAATAAGACCTATCTAAAGAAGAAGAAAAAGAGAAAGACAAAGAAACAAGGGTTGCCTCTTGAAGCGCTTGATTTAACGTCGCGACACGACGCAAATTACCATCACTTGAAATGAATTACCTCCATGACGTGGCCATTGCCAACATTTCCCAGAGAATGCTTCACTCGGTGACCAATGACTCTAAATACCTAATTATTCTTATTCTTCAAGTCCAATGCACCAAAGGATGTCACACCCACAACCTCAAACGAGCCACTTCATTTAGATTTTAACTTTTAGGGAAACATCCATAATCGAGAATTGAACAACAACACAAGATCACTTTATTTAAACTCTTTATTCTGAATGTACTTGTCATAGAGGTATTTAATATTCTCTTTGTATAAGGACGAACTTGTGTATGCATGGTATCAGAACTCATCCAACTTATTCAAGTATGCCACCCTTAAGTTGGCGGCCATATCCCACTCAAGATTCAGATTCTTTAAAGCCCACATGGATTTGTGCTCATGTTCCACCGGAAGATGACAAGCTTTTCCAAATACCAACCGGTACGGAGACATTCCAATAGGTGTTTTGTAAGCCGTCCTATAAGCCCGTAAAACATCATCAAGTTTCTTAGACCAATTCGTCCAGTTAGTATTCACAGTTTTGGACACGATACTCTTTATCTCTCGGTTGTAGCCTTTCACTTGATCGATTGCTTGTGGATGATAGGGAATCCTAACTTTATACGTGACATCTTACTTGGTGAGTAAGGTATCAGAAGTTTTGTTGCAAAAATACGACCCCAAATCGCTTATGATAACCCGCGGAGTACCAAATCTTGTGAAGATATTCTTATTAAAAAGTGCCACCACACTTTTCGCTTCATGTTGGGTAAAGCAGCGGCCTCAACCTATTTGGAGACATACTCAACTGCGACGAAGATGTAGGCATTTCCATAAGAACTCATAAAAGGACCCATGAAGTCTACACCCTACACATAAAAAATATCAATCTCCAAAATGATGGTGAGGGGAATTTTCATTGATATGCCATCGTCCCTTTGACATTCATCACAATGCTTGACTAGATCACTTGCATCCTTGTAAAAAGTGGGCCAATAAAAACCGCAACTTAGCAATTTGGCCACTATTTTTTCTCCACCATGGTGACCTCCATATGATGAAGAATGAAAAGCCCCAGAATTTCAACTTGTTCCTCCTTTGATACACGCCTTCTAATCACTCCATCCGTACAAATTTGCAAAATGTATGGTTCATCCCAATAATAGTCTTGACAATTTCATTTGATCTTCTTCCTTTGGTTTGAAGAGAACTCATCCGTATGATACCACTCACGAAAAAATTTGCTAGGTCCGCAAACCATGGTGCACCTCTTTCATTGAAATAGCCAATTTCAAGGCCATCATGCGGCCTCTAATCCTCCTCCAAATGAGATAAGTGGTATGCCACTTGGTTTTCAGTTCCTTTTAGATCTTGGATGTCTATATCAAATTCTTGCAACAGAAGTACCCATCTCATGAACCGAGCTTTGGAATCTTTCTTGCTCATAAATAACAAAGTTCCGTATGATCTGTATGGACAATTACTTTTGCACCCATCAAGTACAGGCGGAACTTCTCAATAGCAAACACAATGACAAGAATCTTTTTCTCTGTAATCGTGTAGTAGACTTGTGCACTATTCATGGTCTTACTTGCATAATAGACCGGATGAAAAATCTTGTTAATGCGTTTCCCCACAACAACCCCTACCGCAAAATCACTTGCATCGCACATGAGCTCAAAAGGAATACTCCAAATTTGGAGCAGTGATAATGGGAGTAGTAGTCAACTTGAGGTTTAGAAATTCAAAGGCTCTCATGCAATCATCATTGAAATGTAACTTAGCATCTTTATGCAGAATCTTTCACAACGGGTTTACTATTTTAGAGAAATCCTTGATGAAACACCGGTAATATCCCGCATTGCCTATGAAACTCCACATGCCTTTCACTGAAGTTAGAGGTGGAAGTTTAGAAATAACCTCAATCTTTGCCTTGTCGACTTCAATGTCATTCTTTGAGATCTTGTAGCCAAGGACAATGCCTTCCTCAACCATGAAATGAAATTTCTCCAAATTGAGCACCACGTTTATTTCTTCACATCTTGCCAAGACTTTATCCAAGTTTGCTAGACTTTCATCAAAAGAAGTCCCAACCACCGAGAAGTCATCCATGAAGACTTCAAGGTAATCCTCCACCATGTCCGTGAAGATATCCATCATACACCTTTAAAAAGTCACCGCTGCATTTCACAACCCAAATGGCATCCGTGAGAAAGCGAAAGCACCATAAGGACATGTGAAAGTAGTTTTCTCTTAATCCTCCGGAGCAATACGAATTTTATTGTAGCCCGAATACACATCAAGGAAAAATAGAAAGCACGGCCGAACAATCTATCATGCATTTGATATAGGAAGGGAAGTGGAAAATGGTCCTTCCTTGTAACTTTGTTGAGCTTACGATAGTCCATACACAATCTCCACCAGGTCACTGTTCTTGTAGGAATCAACTTATACTTATCATTGGTGACCATCATCATGCCCCCTTTCTTTGGGACACATTAAACCGGAGAAGTCCACAAACTATCGGAAATGGGTAAACAACCCTGGCATCCAACCACTTGATGATCTTCTTTTCGACAACCTCTTGCATGGCATCGTTGAATCTCCTTTGATGTTCAATAAATGGTTTGACACCTTCCTCTAATTTAATCTTGTGCCAGCAAAATGCGGGGTTTATACCTTGAATATCCGCCAATGTCCATCCAAATTCTTCCTCTGTTGTAGCCCTGCCAATGTATAATCTACTTGCACGTTAGTCAAACAAGAGGAAAGAATAACTGGTAAAGTAGAAGAAGGGCCAAGAAATTCATACCGAAGATGTGGAGGCAATGGCTTCAACTCAAAGATAGGAGGCTCCTCAATAGAAGGTTTTGTTGGAGGTGTTATTCTATTTAAAGATCCAAGGACAATTTGCGGGGACCATAAGTGTAAGACCCCATCCCTTGCAAAGAGTTCACACATTCCATGAACCCTTCTATCTTTTCATCATCAAAGTTGAGCAAGACGACCTCCAATGTATCATAAACATTCATCACAACACTTGTTTCATCCAAAATCACATTGGTCACCAAGTCAACGAACGAGAACACCTCATTGCTATTGGGTTGCCTCATTGACTTACACAAAACCAAATATATAGCTAAATCTATTTTTAGATCTCCGACAACGAAACCAAAAATTGATCTCGTCCAAGTCACTCCTCTATTTGAGGTTATGAAATGGTCGATGCAATAGTGACACCCAACAAGGAGTCGGGGTTGATTTTACATAGGGAGCTATGAATGAGACTTAAGATTATATATTACAGAGAATGAGATCGAATTATCTCAAATTGCACTACCAAAATAGGGTTGTTTCTTAGTCTAAGTTAAACTAAGATTATCAATGTTTACCGTAAAAATGGTAATTACAATTAAATTTGATTTTGTGGTTCTAAAAATATGTGATCTATTTTTATGCTAGTTGTTAGGCAATGTATACTAAGTAAAAGATTTGAAAGCAAGATTATAGCTTAGAGACGATATGATAACCAAACCAAACGGCTGAAGATCGGGGCCTCGAGATGTCGTATACGAGGCTTCGGGGTCGAGTTGGGTGACTGGCTTAGAGCGATCGAGGGAGGACTAACACTTGTGAGAGCTACGATAATGACTCTTTATGATCAATGAAAAAAAATAAATGGTGAATAATAGATAGAACATAATGAATATAAGCAATAAATGGATGTAATGAGATCAAGAGAATGTGTTTGAGAGCAGAGAGAATGTTCTTGTCTATTTAATATTGAGCATCATATCCCTTACAAAATGAAAAGGATCCTCTTTATATACGAGGGGGAATACCATCATAGTACAAATGCATTTATTACAAAGATATCAGACTGGTACAACCATTTAATGCCTTGATTCATTTTTGGACTAGTCCACTAGACTTTGTCAGCTTTATTTACATGCCTTGGGAACTCCCCACTTTCTCACCATAACCGTTGGTCTGCGCTGACCCGAGGTCGAGAGTCAATATCCCTCGAGGGATGAACCTCGATCGTAGTCTTGAGACTTTGAGACGTGCTTATGAGGCACCGTAAAGATGGAAAATTGGACCCTCCAATTTTACCGTATACAGATAGTCCCTGCATTTCTTAGAGTGGAATGATAAGAAACGACTTTGATATCCATCTCTTCGAACTTCCCACAATGGTGACATACTTATGATGTAGGCCTTTGAGAGAACTAAGGCATCCCATCGGTTCATCTTCCCAGAATTATTCAGTGCACTATCGGTTCTTATTCTCCAAAGCGATAATACCTCCACCGGTCCAGCTCCCAAAAATGCATTGATTGTGCCTGCCAATACGTCTTTAAAAGACATTGATGGTGCCATCAGTTACGCTACCACCCTTCCTATGAATGGAAGCCTCCTGAGACCAATTCTTCATTCAAAACCTTTCACCCTTTTCTTCTCTTCATACTCATCCATTATTATTTCCCATGTTTGAGGCCCGTAGCCTTAAGGTTACATGGCGGCATTCTCATCAGTTACACCATGGACTTTTTCCAGGGCTTTCCCTTACTGAGCGAGATTGTACTGACTTGCTGTTGTTATTGACCCGAGCTGATGAGAGAGAAATCTCAAATTATCCTCATATTAGAGGATATGCAAACTATAAACTTCTACTCATCTCTCTTAACTACCCGGTACAACGCCTCACTCATTTTGCTTTCCGTGGTGTGAGGTGGTACTATATACTAGCTGTTGCATTCCGCACCGGTGCAACGTCTCAAGAAGTGAATTCACAATAGTAGTGCTGGCGAGATCCATACTCGCCAGATTTTTCACCCAGCCACTTCTTCATCCCTCTCCGCTCCTTCATCTTTTTCTGCTACTTTATCACTTTCCTCTTCTTCATCTTCTCCCTTGAATACGCCATTTTATAAGATCAAGACGCCCCCCTGAGAAGTTTGTGCTCGAAGATACTGCCACCGCGGATGCACCCCTGAGGATAGATTAGACTCCTGGCTTTTATTATATATGTATTTTTTTGCTTCTATATTTCTATGTAAAGACCCTTCGTGGGCTTTTGTAATCGTTGTGTATTAATGAAAAAGGTGTTCCTTCGATTGCCTCTGACTTAGGCTTTATTTCCCTTTATCTGCACTTGTGAAAAATCTGAATGTACGATTCTACCGATTGGTACGAACACCGAGCCTGGGTGTAAGTATTTCTCTTGCTCTTGATAGATTAACCTGATTCCCTGTGGAATCGTTTGCCATCCCTTGGACCGAGCCCAGGTTGGATCGATAAACTTGGGTCATCGGGACCCCTAACTTCGAGTTAAATAAGTGTAAGGCTTCGAACTTTCAGAATAAAACTTAGCTCTTCAGACCTTATGAAAGTCCTCGAGGAGGAATTTGCTCGGGTGTCTGAGAATAAAGATAGCCTGCAGGTTTTTGAAAACAGTCCCTGAGTGAGAGTTCGCTCACACTCGGGCGACCTAGAAACATGTTTTAAACTTAGAGAGAATATAGCCCCAAGGTGTTGCAGATAGACCCCGGATGAGGGTACTTTTGGACTCGAGTAGCCCCTGGGTTAAAGTAATCGAGAAAATGTTTAACTTGATCCAAAGGCAAAAGATAGCCCTAAGGCTTTATTGGTATCTTTTGAGTAGACGCTGGCTCGAGCTTAGGTAGTTTAAGGTCCAAAAAATTGGATAGACGATCCGCACTCGCAATAGTAGAAATTCTCAAGGTAGGTTTCCGCCACAAGGTCAAACCCATATGAGTAGGTTTTTAGAGCTTATCTTCTTTTTAGCAGAAGTCGTCGAGATCGGGTACCGTCTCGAGGCTTGTAATGATGTCTATGGATTCCTGGAGCCTATCTTCTTTTTGACAAAGATCCTCGAGATCGGGCACCATCTCTAGTCTTGCAATGATGTCAATGGATCCTTAGATCATGTTTTCTTCTTGGTGGGGGTCCTTGAGATCGGGTACCATCTCGAGGCTTGTAATAATATTAATGACTCCTTAGAGCATTTTTTCTTCTTGGAGGAGTTCCTCGAGATCCGGTACCCTCTCGAGGATCGTAATGATATTAATGACTTCTTAGATCATTTTTTTCTTCTTGGAGGAGGTCCTAGAGATTGGGTACCATCTCGAGGCTTGCCGATGCGGAGGTTTTGATCCCCGAAGTGTCTTATGGTGGCATTAATTCCATGACATGATTATAAAATGATTGAAGCGATCGTGCCCGTATATATTCCCAAAATGGTAACGGCTTATTCAATATTCCTAATTGGCCTTTGAGGCAAGTGAACGATTACTACTCTCTCTATACTTATAAGTTTGCCTTCCTTCCTCTGAGGATCCCGCTATTCTGAGCATCTTTGCTCCTCCATAGAGCTTTTCTTTCCCGCGTTAGGTCCTTCACCATTTTAGCTTTGAATCCCTCGCTCAAATTCTGCTTTGATTCCCGGGTTTTACTGTGGTTATGTATGCTATGCCAGGACCCGTTCGGCAAGGAGGAGAAAGTTCTGCCTCTAGTTCTTGCTTGGTTGGCGAACCTCGGGGATTTTGCTTCGAAGGGGGATTTCTCGTCAGAAAAGCCTCCCGATGTTCTGGGTCATCGGGAGCATACCTTGAAGTTCGCTTCTTTAATAGGAGAGGGACACCTTAAGTTGGTGAGAAAGATTGTGGAAGAGGGGAAAAGGTTGTATTGCAGATACCCTCACCGAAAGAGAGCATTATGGATCACACCGAGGGATTTTTGAATGTGTATACGTACCCCTTTACGTTGGGTCCCCTTGATAGGGTTGTACTTGAATTCTGTCAAAAGTATCAGGCTACATTGGCACAGGTTCATCCATCATTTTGGAGAAAAGTGTTGATGATGAGATTTTTTGCGAAGGAAGTAGGGCTTTAATTCACGCTTATTCATTTTATCAGGCTGTACCGGCCTTTTTACCATCGAGGTCTACTAAACTTACGATGCTGATCCACCATACCTTTCGTTTTTGATAATGCAGAAGATAGAGATCGGGAGTGGATGAGCCGATTCGTCCGAGTACACACTATAGATATTATCCCCATGGAGTTTCTGCCATTCCCTGAGGAAGTGAATTTTACACGTAAGTGGTGCACTCGTGCCTTTGTAGTTTTTTAATTATGGTAAAGGTGGGTTCCCTAAATGCGCCTTCCTTTGCCCTTCTGCAGCAATTTCATAGACGCCGTGCGAGGTCCCTGATCTTCTAAATTGGGCTAGAAAGTTGGCTACTCACTTGACTAATGATAAACGTAAGTGGCAAGCTTTGTGTAGGGGTAGATGGGAGGCAGCACATCACAGTACGTTCTATATGATTTGCTCCCCCTTTTTTATTTAGAAAGGCACTTTCTCTTTCTATGTATTAACTCTGTTATTGTAGGCATCGGGGATTCCTTTGAGGCGAGACCATGCCCTCTCGGAGAGAGAGAAGGATTGCCAGCTTCTGGGCTAAAGAATGATAACAATAATCAAGAAAGGCCTTTGCAGGGTGACGATGCTCAAAGCAAGGCGAATCCAGACTGGGGGCTCGGAGAGGATGTATCGGCTGAGCCTATTACGCCCACAATAATTGGTTTTGGAAAAATGGTTTCTCCTCCGTTGCCGTCTTCTTTTCCTATAGAAGGTACTTCGAGGAATGAGGGTTCTCTGCCGCTAACTCTTTCTCCCATCGAAGTTACTTCAAGGGATGCTCGAAGCCGGGGAACGTATACACCGAGCGATCGTGTCCCAACCAGGGTCAACTCTTCTAGGGCTGAGGGAGCTAGATTGGCAGATGTGCGCTCGACCTTCGGGGAAGCTCAACGACTCTATTCTGTGCTGTGTTTTGGCACAGGCCTTTTAAGTTTTGTGCCTTCCCTTTCTTATTGAGCTCCCTTTTCATAGGCTTTTGACAAGCTCAAGTCCGAGCTGCTTCGTTGTAAAGATATTTTGCCAAAAGCTTTGGATGGGGAGAAAGCCCTTAGGCTTCTTAGTGACGAAAGGGAAGTCGAGTTGGCATGCTTACGATATGAGGCGAGTCAAAGCTTGAATTATGAGAGCTACCTGAAGGAGCATGTAGTTTTTGTTCCAAGAGAGTTTGTGTTCCTTCTTCTAGGTCCTGAGGCTAATATTTTGTTTATTTCAGTTGCAGAAAAAGATGGAGGAGCTAGAATGCCTTTAGAGCAAAGTTGACCAAGCCAAACGTGAGTATGATGAGTTGAAGCCTGGGGCGGATGTTCAGGCTTCAGCGGAGAAGGGTGCTCTGGCTAAAGCTTCTGCCTTTTAGGTTCAACTTCTCTTAGCTCATGGTAATAGCTTGGTTCGAACAAACATGATTACTATATACGGCAAAATCAGAGGATCCAATTTCTTGTCATTAAGGCACTTCGGAAGATCACCTCAAAGCTCGAGGCCACAACCGAGTATCCTCCCTCGAGGGTTGTCGACACTCGACCTCAGGGTAATAATGATCATGATAATGATAGAAATGGGAAGTTTCCAAGGCATACTGCTAGGACTGACAGAGCCGAGTGGACTACTCTAAACCCAGATCAGAGTGTCATCTAGCTATCCCATCTCCATATCTTAGTAATTAATGCATTTTGTACTATGTTGGGATTCCCCTAATATATAAAGGGGATCCTTGTCATTTTGTAAACCCATATTGCTTCAGTTGCTCCACACGAAATATGCAAGAACATTCTCTCTGCTCTCTAATACATTATCTTGATGTTATTGCTTCCATTTATCATCTTCATTATTGTTCATCATTTATTGCTTATCATGGCCATAAAGAGCCTTCATTAATTTTATTATAACTGTTAGTCATACTACGATCATCCTCGATAGCTCATATCTGAGCTCTGGAATCGACCTCGAGGCCCCGATTATTAACCTATCGGTTTGGCTATCACCTTGCTCCTTATTCTTATCTCGTTTCTAAATCTCACATATAGCATCAACTTCTTAACAACTAGAATAAAAATAGATCACTTATTTTTAGAGTCCCATAATCAAATTTAATTGTTATTACCATTTTCACTGTAAACAATTACAAAGCTCGAGTCTGAGCTGTTGAAGATAAAGACCGAGGTTGTGGATGTCCGGGCTGAAGCTGTAATGAGTTGAATTGAGGCTGACAAGAAAGTGGCAGTCTATTTGAAGGACGCTATCGATGCTTGAGCTAAGTTGAGAAGGTCTCTTGACCGTGAGAGCAGGAGCAAGAAATATGTTTGATGCAAATCTCGAAGGGAAACCCTCGAGTAGATCTATGCTAGAGTCTTTGAACTCTTGGAAGAGGTAAAGTAGGCGGCGGCAGACGAATATAGTGCTAAGTCACTTCTATCTGATGCCGAGGATAGCAAGGATAGGGCCGATAGGCCATAGTCCCAAAGGGGACATAGATTTCCATTTCTGATTCTGTATATAGTACTTTCAAAGTATGTTGTAAATAGAGCTTGTACTCTTTCACATACATGTAAAAAAAGAAATATTGCGATTTTATTTTTTGTGTACTTCCTTTTGCCTTGACATTTCTTAGTTGTTAGCTAGATGAATTTTCTTTCGAGTTAAAAGGGAATCCTTATATTCATAGTATGGCCCTGGGGCTCATTAGGCTGGCCCGTAGGCTATTACGCGCTTTGGTCAGTACGACCTTTTAGCATAAGCTGGCGTTTGAGCTCTTATGATTTTACTCTTAGGTATATTTAGTTAACTGTTTCAAGTTCACTCTCCGAGTCGGGTTTCGAATCGAGCTCATTCAACCCTCAATTTTGTAAATTTAAAGCTGGCCCTTAGGCTCTTATGCATTGGGTCGATATGACCTCTATTATAGGCTGACGACAGTGGCTCTTACGCTTTATGTCGGTACGACCTTTTATATGAGCTTGCATTAGTGGCTCTTACGCTTTAGGTTGGTACACCTTTTATATGAGCTGGTGTTAGTAGCCCTTACGCTTTATGTCGATACAACCTTTTGTATGAGTTGGCATTAGTGGCTGTTACGCTTTAGGTTGATACGACTTTTTATATGAGCTGGCATCAGTGGCTCTTACGCTTTGGGTCGATGCGACCTCTAATATAGGCTTTATTTTTCCCTCATTAAGGATTTTTTGAAATTGTGTTTTCTTGACTCTTTGATGATTTGATAAAGACCTCTATTGTAAGTCATTATATGGTGATGATTGAGCACCTTGAGAGGTTTGGCTCATTGGTTGAGTATATCGAAGCATGTAGTTAGGAGCTGACATGGTCGAAGCTCTTTTTCCTATGTCGAGTGTAGCTTGTTTAACCAGTTTTTTGAAGTACTTTCAAACTAATTAAAGGCATGTGATTTTGTAGCGATGGTCGGGTATCCCCGAGTCACGTCAGTTTGGCTGGTACAACCTTATGACCGTGGTCATTTACCGGAGCCTTTCAGTACCCAAGTGAAGTAGTTTCGGCGTCTATATCAAAGGTATGCCTTTTTAGGGGTCTTATAAGTTTGATATATAGCTTTAACAATAATATTGGGATTATGCCTTTAGTAAGGTCTTACAAGTTTTACATGCCTTTGAGGTATTATAATTTTGGCTACTTGGTACAAATATGGTTCATGCCTTGCTTGAGGTCTTACATATATTGTCACTTGGTACAAGTGCGGTTCATGCCCTGCTTGAGGACTTACAGATATTATTATCGCCTTATATAGGTCTTATGATACCGAGTCTGCCCACTTGGGGTCTTATGGCCTAGGGGTTTTGATAAGTCGAGGGGATAGCTATCGGTGGCTGTCCCCGAGTCATCGACATTTCCTAGCTCGGGAGCCTTTTCTTGTAAACTTGGTATTGCCTCATTGAGGGCTTACGGATTTAGAGCTTTTGGCCTGGAGGTCAGGTAGATTTGAGATTTCGATGCTAGTCCCCGAGTGTTTGGAGCATTTTCAGCTGCCGGAGCTGTTTATGAAATATTGATGTTGCCTCATTAAGGGCTTGCGAGTTTGAAACTCCGACCCAGAGGTCATTCCGACTTCAAATTGTTGACGCCAGTCCCCAAGTGTCCGGGATATTTTTGGCTCTTGAGCCGTTTTTGCAAAAATACTGAGCTTCTTTGGAATGCGAAATGCTTTGGAAAGTATTCTTTTGATTACTTGGTACAAGTATACATGTTTTTGATGTTACGGGCCTGGTTATTATATACGGACACGATTCGTTCGATCATTTTGCCCTGTACATTATCTTCCTATTGAGACCCTGTTCACCACATCTTGGCTTCTCCGAGGAGGTGATCTTCTGGGCGGATACCTCCCAGTATTTGAGGTTGATTGAAAAGAAGCCTTGAATACTTGTTGAGTCTTCCTTAGGCAGCATATAGATGTTGCCTTATTAAAATCCTTTCCGATAAAACCCTTCTTGGGATAAAACCTGATCGAAGGAAAAAAGTGTAACATATGCTTTTTGGAACCTAAGGCCTTCGAGTTGGAAAGCGTTTCGTCCATTTTGATTGGATATCTGCACTCAGGTTAGTGTAGAATGTTATTTGGAAAAAGGGAGACGATCATACATTAGTGCTGGTGGTGTTTCGAGCCGTGATATGTTTCAGTCGCTTGTTGTAAGGATGCGATACGGTCGTCTGCTTCGTTTGGTCGGGCTTAGCCGAAGATGTAGTTTGTTATCGCTATTTTACTATTTTCTTACCCTTTGGATCCTATGAAGGTGGAGGTGCTGGTGTCGGAGTCACATCGTGCACCGCTAACATCTTTCTTGCCGCATGTTGTTCCTCGTAGATGGTTTTTATCCCATCCTTTGTCCAGAATTTCATAATTTGATGGAGGGTGGATAGTACTGCTCTCATGTAGTGTATCCATGGCCTTCCGAGCAAGGCGTTGTATCTCATGTCTCTTTTGATGACATGGAATTTGGCATTTTGGGTTGTGCCGGCCACATTTACTAGGAGGGTGATTTCCCCTTTCGTTGTTTTGTTCACCATGTTGAATCCCTTGAGGACTCAAGAGGCGAGCATGATTTGGTTGAGCCCCTCGACCTGATAATGTTGGCCGAGCTACTTGGATACACAAGTACACGTTTAATTGAAATTTATTTACAAGGAAAGAGATTACCACCGTGTCGTTGTGAGGCTGAGACAAAGTCTCAATGTCCTCGTCGTTGAATGTGGGAGCATCCTCGGGTATGTAACCCCGAGTTCACTTTTTTCTGGTGATGGATATTTTTGTTCTTCTGACTATGGGTTCCTATGGGGCATCGATGCCTCCCAAGATCATGTGGATGACATGTTGTGGCTCATTTGTTTCGTTCTTCTTGGTCGCCTCTCTTTCTTGGAATTGATTTTTTGCCCGGTTGCTGAGGAATTCTCGGAGGTGATCTTTGCTGAGTAGTCGGACTACTTCTTTTTGGAGCTAGTGGCAATCCTCAGTCCTGTGGTTTTACGTGTTGTGAAATTCACACACTAAGTTATAATTTCTTGCGAAGGATTTGATTCTACAGGTTTAGGGCACCTGGCATATCTGATTTTACTGATGGTGAATATTATGTTCGATACATCGACATTGAAGTTGTTTTACGACAAGCGAGGTGCCTCCGTTGGCCCTGTATGCATATCGAATCCAGATATGCTAACAAGTCCCCGTGGGTTCTGGCCTTGATCCATTCTTCGGTCATTGCGGGGTATGTTACGCCTCGGGGCGTTTCTTCTGTCTTTAGGGTATGGTTGGTATGTTTCTTTATTCGGCTTCGATTCTTTCGCCGGGAGCATGCTGGGATATACCGATCCTGAGGGGGACTCTAGTTGGTCATCTTCGACCCTGATCTTTGATTGGTGTCGGTTGTGAACGTCCAACCAAGTCACGGCGGGGTATCCAACCAAATTCTATTTTAGCTGTTTTGAAGCCACCGAGCTTCGTTCATTCAAACCTTGAGTGAAGGCCTGCACTGCCTAGTCGTCAGTGACTGGTGGTAGTTCCATTTGTTTAGTTTGAAAGCGATATACGAACTGTCACAACATCTCTTTCTCTCTTTGCTTGATTTTGAAGACGTTGGATTTCCTTGTAGCTACTCTGATGGCTCCAGCATGTGCCCTTATGAAAGAATCTGCCAGCATGGCAAATGAATCTATCGAGTTTGGGGCCAGGTTGTGATACCACATCATTGCCCCTTTTGAAAATGTTTCTCTGAATTTCTTTAGCAGGAAGGATTCGATCTCGTCGTCCCTCAGGTCATTGTCGTTCACTGCACAAGTTTAAGCAGTGACGTGCTTGTTGGGGTCCGAGGTTGCATTATACTTTGGAAGGTCGGGCATTCTGAACTTCTTTAGAATGGATTTCGGAGCAGCTTCCTGAGAGATTGGATTTTGTACAAACTTCTTCGAATCTACACCATTCAGGATTGGGGGTACGCCCAGAATTTGGTCGACCCTAGAATTGTAGGTATCTACCTTCTTATCATTGGCTTCTATATTTTTCTTGCCCGACTCGATCCTCTTTTTGAGGTCCTCGAGCATCTTTGTGAGGGTGGGGTCGGTTGCCGACCCGTTGTTGCTTGATCTTTCTGGTATCTGCTTAGTTGGGGAGGCCGTTCCCGGTGCTACCATGCTGGGAGGTTTTTGGTGACTTTGTAGTTGAGCAATCGCCAACTGTTGCGCCTGTAACATTTCAAAAATAACGTGAAAGCTAACCTCCCATTCTTCACTAGCTAGGGTTTTTTGAGCTTCCTATTGGTCTTCTTGATGTATGCTCCTGTTATTGCGGGAGCTTATATCTACGTGTCGGGCATCGCGTGTGACCGCATCCGTGGGGATTGGCTCTGACGCGCATTTAGGGTTTAGTGGTGGTGCGCCAATACCTGGAACGGCCATACCATTCTCTCTGTGGTTCTCAAGACCGTTGTTTTCACATCTATTTGCTGAGTTAGACATTGTGACCTGAAATCGAAGATCTTGGACAAGAAAAAGTGTGAAAGATAACTTGCGTTATGGAGTGAACCAGCAAGAAAATAATCACTATTATTTTTAGCCCCACGGTGGGCGCAAAACTATTTATCGTAAAAATGGTAATTACAATTAAATTTGATTTTGTGGTTCTAAAAATACGTGATCTATTTTTATGCTAGTTGTTAGGCTATGGATAACAAGTAAAAGATTGGAAAGCAAGATTATAGCTTAGAGATGATATGATAACCGAACCAAACAGTTGGAGATCGGGGTCTCGAGCTGTGGTATACGAGGCTTCGGGGTCGAGTTGGGTGACCGGCTTAAAGCGATCAATAGAGGACTAACACTTATGAGAGCTATGATGATGGCTCTTTATAATCAATGATAAGAAATAAATGATGAACAATAAATAGAATACAATGAATATAAGCAATAAATGGAAGTAATGATATCAAGAGAATGTATTAGAGAGTAGAGAGAATGTACTTGTCTATTTAATATTGAGCATCAAATCCCTTACAAAATGACAAGGATACCCTTTATATATGAGGGGGAATCCCATCGTAGTACAAATACATTTATTACAAAAATATGGGTCTAGTACATCCATTTAATGCCTTGATTCATTTTTGGACTAGTCCACTAGACTTTGCCAGCTTTATTTACATGCCTTGGGAACTCCCCACTTTCTTACCATTACCGTTGGTCTGTGCTGCCCCGAGGTCGATCATCGATAGCCCTCGAGGGATGAACCTCGGCCATAGTCTCGAGCCTTTGAGATGTGCTTACGAGGCATCGTAACGACGGAAAATTGGACCCTCCAATTTTACCGTATACAATCAACTAAGAACTGAAACTATGAGATTGTTTTTGTAATGATATAAAAGGATTAGGGCTATGACTTTCACCTAGGTGTTTGCCTAATGGGTTGTAAACTTTAAAAGCTTGTTTTATTGGTCAACACTCGATTATCCACTCACTACCTCTCGGTCAGAGAGTGTTTTTCCCAATTTGGCTTTCTCAAGTCCAAATGGGTATTGAACAAAACGGTTGATAAAAAGCTAAAGTCAGGTTTTACTTGTGAGGCCCGTAAAAGATTTTTACTCTAAACCCGAAAGCTCGTAGTGCTAAATTAGGAATATGACATTGATATTCTCTATCACCCAGGAAAGGTTAATGTTGTGGCAGATGCTCTTAGTCGAAAGTCTATGGGGAGTTTGGCTCGTTTAAGGGCAGATCATAGGTCGTTGGCCCGAGAGGTTCATCAGTTGGCTAATGATGGAGGGGTAGTTGTGCACAATAGGGCTGAATCGTCACTTGTGACAAAGGTGAACGAAAAGTAGTTCAACGATCATTTATTAGCACAGTTGAAAGGGGGATTCATAAACACAAGACCACAACTTTTTCTCTTGGCATGGATGATGGTTCCTTACAGTGCCAAGGCTGTCTATGTGTTTCGGATATTCACGATTTTCAGGGAAGGATCATGGCAGAAACTCACACTTCCAGGTATTCAGTGCACCCAGGTTCTACAAAAATGTATCATGATCTTAAGGAAGTTTATTGGTGGAACAACATGAAAAAGGATGTGGCAGACTTTGTGGCTAGATTTCTGAACTGGCAGCAAGTGAAGGTCGAACATCAAAGACCTAGAAAAATGGCTCAAAGCATAGAAATTCCAATGTGGAAATGGAAAATGATCAATATGGATATTATGGTAGGGTTGTCGTGCACTCCGCGCAAGTGTGACTCAATTTGGGTAATTGTTGATCGACTCACAAAATTAGCGCATTTCTTGCCAATCAAATCTACCGACACAGTGGAACAATATGCTCAGTTGTATATCAAGGAAATAGTCAGGTTGCATGGTACTCCGATCTCAATCATTTCAGATCGAGGGGCCCAATGCACGGCCAACTTTTGGAAGAAATTTCAGCAAGGTTTGGGCACGCAGGTAAATCTTAGCACAACTTTTCACCCCCAGACTGACGGGCAAGCAGAGCGGACTATTCAGATGACTGAGGACATGTTGCGTGCTTGTACTCTTGATTTCAAAGGTAGCATGGATGATCATTTTCCACTTATAGAGTTTTCTTATAACAATAGCTACCATGCTAGTATCCAGATAGCGCTATTTGAGGCACTGTATGGTAGGAGATGTAGGTCTCCTATTGGGTGGTTCGAGGTCAGAGAAGCTGAATTTATAGGGCCGGACCTTGTGCACTAGGCGATGAAGAAAGTCAAAATTATTAAGGAAAGGTTGGAAACTGCTCAGAGTCGCCAAAAGTCTTATTCAGATGTTCGTCGCAGGGATTTGGAATTCAAAGAAGATGGTTGGGTATTCTTGAAGGTTTCCCCCATGAAGGGTATCGTGTGGTTTGGGAAGAAAGAAAAATTGATCCCAAGGTATGTCGGACCGAACAGAATCATCCAGCGGATTGGTCAGGTGGCATACAAGCTTGAGTTGCCACCTGAAATGTCATTGGTACACCCAGTCTTTCATGTGTCTATGTTGAAGAAAGTAGTGGGAAATCTATCCACTATCGTGCCAGTTGAAACTATTGTGGTCAATGAATAACTGTCCTATAAGAAGTTCCAGTTTGCATTCTTGACAATAAAGTCTGGAAATTGAGAAATAAGGAAATTGCCTCCGTAAAGGTGTTATGGCGAAACCAACAGGTTGAGGAAGCCACTTGGGAAGCCGAGGAAGAAATGAGTAGGAAGTACCCACATTTGTTTGTATAGCCATGTAATAGCTTTCATCCATTTGGCCCCTATGAACTCTGTATCCTTGATTTGATCTATGTAAAACTGTTCTGTTTTGTTTTGATTATATGATTGCCTATGCGGCCCCGGTTAGTATTGTACGAGTCGTATTGTGTCTTTGAGATGTGTATATGCTGTTAGGATATGTTTCTTGGGCTTTCTGAAAGGTGGATAGGCCGAGATACAAAGAAAACTCTGGAAATTTTTTTAGAAATTTAGGGAGTTAGACAAATTCGAAGCTATTGAAGTGTTCCATGATTGTGAGAAACTGAGATTTCATAAGAAACTGCTAGTGAGTGAACCTTGACCCTCATTCGAGGACAAATAATCCTAAGTAGGGGAGAATGTGAGGCCCGTGAAAGATTTTTACTCTTAACCCGCTAGTGCCAAATTAGGAATATGTGTTAGAAATGCGTAAAATTCTTTGCGGCTCGCAAGCTCGTCATGCTTTGGGCCTTTTTAGACTGATCGATGCATTAAAAAGTCAAGGAATAATGTTTCCCAAAAAAGTGCGATTATGCGGTCAAGAATGCGGTCGCATAATAGCTATACTGACCGCATAGTCACTACAGAATAAAATAGTGTGTTGGTCAATTTGAAGTCAACTATGCGGCCAATTATGCGATCGCATAATCGATATGCGGGCCGCATAGTCGTCGCATATCCTTTTGTGATTTTGTAAGGGGCAGTTCTGAGGTGCATTATGGGATCGCAAAACGGGTATGTGGACCGGATTTCTACTGTATACCCGGGAGTGCTTTCAGGTTTTTGTGGCTATTTTTGCGGTCCATTTTGCGGGCTGCATGTCAGGAATGCGATCGCATATGTGACTGCAGATTTTATCGGGGCTCCTATTTTCTAATTTTTAAAACACGACCCCATCCCATTAAAAACACCTCATTAGACCATTTTTCTATTATTTCCCAGCATATAGAGTGAGAGAGGGAGTTATACCGTGAGAGGGAGTAATCTTCATCAAGTCCCCTCTGAATCCTTGCCCCAAATCCTTGAAGATTGTCAATTGAAATCACACGGTCTTCATCCTAAGAGGTAAGGACTATACCCTCATCTATAATTTCGAAATTTCTATTAAAATAGGTAATTAACAAGTGGGTCCATGGGTATAAGGGCTAGTAATCTTGCATGCAAAATAGATAATAGAGTATTGGGAGGTTGTGAACTAAAAAGAAAGCAATTGGGGTATAAAATGATAGAAATCTCTCTCAAAAAGGAGCTAAGATCACAATGCACCCTTAGTGCTTGATAATATGCTCAAACGAGCTAGATTATTAATCTTGTCTCTAATTCTTGGTACAATTGTAATTCGTATGCAATAGTTTGAAGTGCCAAGAGTCTCGGAATTTTATAAGAATTAGGGGAAAGCTTTATTGAGGTATGTATGGCTAAACCCCCTCCCCCCCCCCCNGACCCAGCTTACATCCAGGTAGCAGGCCCTTTGGTTCGATCATTATCTCGTTTTATCTCATGCTCCATCATTAAATTTCATATTATTAGAATTATCTGCTCTAACAACTAGCTTGGGAATAGATCACATATTTTTAGAGTCCCATTTCATAAATTTAATTGTCGTTACCATTTTCACGGTAAATAATTTGTGTATTAAAAAGTTAAGAAAAAATGTTTTTCAAAAGAGCTAATTTATGCGGCCCATTATGCGGCCGCATCATAGTAATGCGGGTCGTATAACTAGCAGAGTGAGACAAAATGTTAGCTAATATTGAGGACAACAATGCGTTATGTGATCGCATAATCGATAAGCGAGCCACATAGTCATCGTATAACCTCATTGGGATTTTTGCGAAGGGCAGTTCTACGGTGCATTATGCGACCGTAGAACAGGTATGTGGACCACATATTAGTCGCATACCCTGGCAGAATATTCAAGTCTTGAGGGCTATTTTTGGGGTCTCTTTTGCGGATCGCATATCAGTTATGCGATCGCAAATTGAGTTGGGGCTCCTACTTTCTAACTTTTAAAACCATATCTCATTAAAACACCTCACTAGACCCTCTAGTGCTGTTTTCTACTACATTTAGAGAGAAAGAGTTCTAAAGGGAGGAATTGATCCTCACCAAGTTTCTACCCAAATCTTTAAAGATTATTAAGTAAAGTTACTAAGCCTTCATCCTAAGAAGTAAGAACTTGTTCCCTAACCTTTGATTTCAAAATTCCTACTAAAATGAGTAATTAACAAGTGGGTTCATGGGTATAAGGATTGATTATCTTGCATGCATGAATGATAAAAGGGTATGGGGAGGTTGTGAGCTAAAAATTTAACAAATGGGGTGTAGGATGATAGAATCTCTCACAAAAAGGTCCAAAAATCACAATGCACACTTAGTGCTTCATAATGTGCCCAAATGAGCTAGAATCTTGATTATCCCTCTAATTTTTGGTTCAATTTGTAATTCTTATAAAATAGATCGAAGTTGCTAGGAGTTCCTGAATTATTGTAAGAATTTAAGGAAAGCTCTATTGAGGTATTTATGGCTAAACCCCCCCCCCCCCCCCCCAGAAATTGAGCTTCCACGGTGCCCGTGTAAATGGTGTAAGTTCTAAACGTGATTGATGCAATACTTGTTATGTTAAGTGAATTAATGTTGTGAAATGTATGTGGTAGGTACTCCTCCATGTGTTTAATGTGCTATTCTTTGTAAATGGAGGGTTTGTGGAGAACATGATCTATGTGCTAAATACCTAAATGTCATGAGAAGGTTACTTTGGGACTAATATGCCAAATTTGATGAAATTCCCTTTATGTTTATGACTTAAATTGCTTTTGTATGCGCCTATGATCTTAAGTGACAAAGTAAATGTTAAAAATGGTAACAATGTGAAACGTGAGTTATGGAATGTGGAAATTGTGGCCCCAAGTGTCGGTAAACTAATACATGTGTAACCAAAGATTGGAGCGAGATGAATAATGAAATAATGTTAACATCTCGGGGAGACGACTTAGATGATCGGGCCGTGATCGGACGCCATGATATATACACATGGTGGTAATGTATTGACGATTGGACCTGGAAAGTGAGAATGAAATAATGGTAACGTCTTAGGGAGACGGCTTAGCCGATCGGGCCGTGATCAGACTCCGCTCACGGAAGCGGTGGTAATACGGATAATGATGCAACAGTGTGGGATGCTCCAATCTAAAATTTTAGAAACTATGTGAAAATCATGTGAACCTCCTTATATTGTTGGCATGGTACTTATTTGAATCTTTGTTGTCTTTACGATTTACTCTTTACTCTTGCATGGTTGTTCTTTCTAATAGGATGGTATTTAGTTATACATACTAGTACTATTCCATGGTACTAACGTGCTTTTTGTCGGGGCCACTACATTTTTAAATGAATGTAGGTGGCTCCATAGCAGATAGTGCCGATTGCGTGTAGCGGAGCATCCTCCTCTCAAAGTCTTGGTGAGCCCTTTTCTCCTTCAAGGGGTTGTGTTGTACATATTTTATTATAGATATCCACTTTTGAGGTATAGCCAGGGCCTTGTTGCTGGCATTGTCATCATTGTCTTTTGTATCCTTAGAGGCTCCGTAGACGATTTTGTGTGGGTTATGTACGGGTATTGGATAGGTCAATGAACCATGTTGTAACTTTGTACTCTTTCTTTCTTCTAAACTATAATGTATGAAATCTTAGAAGCCTAACTATGATTTAAGGTTGTGTTGTAAAATAAGCTATCCATGTTGAATGTACAATCCCTTTTATTGTCTAATTAAACGGAATTGGATCCTTTAATCGCATTGAGTTGGGTAGAAAGTGTTTGATAAGGCTTGCTCAGTTGGGTTCACTCGATTGAGTGCCGATTGCACCTCCCAAGGTTGGGGCATGACAAACTTCGTATCAGAGCCTAAGGTTTTAAAGTGTCCTAGGACGTCTCGGAGCCGTGTATATTAGAGTCCTTCTTATCGGTGTGAAGTCGATCACATCTATAAGTTGGAGGCTACTTGGGCATCAGGAATAACACCTTTCTTTGATATTCTGGATCGTGCGGAAATTATGAAACTATTTCCCACTCTAACTAGTACATTGCTCTATCTTTCAGTAAATGGCACCTAAGAAGAAAGAAAAAATTGGCCAAGGAGCCAATGTCACCTCAGGAGTGGCTGATAAATCATTGATTGATGCTGCAGGTGAGGGTAGTCGCCCTGCTATCACCCTGCCTGGTTCTCCTATTCCAGAGCAGACTACCCCAGTTCCTTCACCTATGGAGGATACTACTATCCCTCCTATTGATTCTCCTGTCCCGGCCCCAGCCCCAGCTTTCGGTTCTGGTATCTCTGATGGGGATCTTAGGGGAGCTATTCAGATGCTGACATAGCTAGTGGCCTCCCAGGCCCAGAGGTCAAATGTTGCACCTAGTTTATCTAGCCAGCAAGGGGATTCCACCAGTTCCAGGGTAAATAGATTTCTGCAGTTAGACCCTCCAGTGTTTATGGGTGCCAATCCAGAAGAAGACCCTCATGATTTTATTGATGAGATGCACAAGACCCTCAGGGTTATGCATGCAACTGAGATAGAGGGAGTAGAGTTGGTTTTCTACCATCTGAAAGGGGTAGCTGATGCGTGGTTTGAGTTATAAGAAGATTCCTGCGAGGAAGGGAGCCCTCCTACTAGGTGGAGTGAGTTTGGTGATGCCCTTATAGATCATTTTTTGCCTGCTAAGACAAGGGCAGCCCGTGTAGCAGAGTTCAAAAATTTAAAACAGGGTAGCAGAAGTGTATGGGAGTACCATATGGAGTTTGCCCGTTTGTTCAAGTATGCTATTCACATGTTGCCCACAATGGAGGCTAGGGTGCACCGATTTGTTCAGGGTCTTAATCCTTTAACTATTAACGAGGCTTCTATAGCTGCACTGAATTCTGACATTAATTATGCGAAGATGGTGGCGCTTGCTCAGGCCACAGAGAACCGTAAACTGAAGAATAGAATGGAGAGAGAGAGGGTAACAAAAAGACCTGGTCTGCAGGCAACATGGATGAGTCACTAGGTGGGGGAAGATCAGTTTTTCGGGGAGGAACATTAGGGTCTTCCCAGTCTATTACACAGTCTTCTGCTAGTGCATCACCATCAGGGCCCAATCAGTAGCAACAATGGAGTCGTTTCAGGCCCAGTCAGGGCAATAGAGGATCCCATCAGCGGGGTCGGTCAGGAGAGAGATCCCAGCAACAGCAGAGGTCCCCGTTCCCTAAGTGAGGGAAGATGCACTCAGGGGTTTGCTACTTGGAGTTACCGGTGTGCTATGGATGCGGGATGAGGGGCCACATATAGAGGCATTGTCATACATCTCGCTAGGGAGCGGGTAGGGGCTCAGCACCTTCATCCAGTCCAGCAGTTGCTACATCTTCAGCCCCCTCTCCAGCTTGAGGTACCCCAGCACCTGCAGGGCGAGGTGCAGCTAGGGGTGGTGCGCAGAGTTCAGGAGGGCCCAATCGGTTCTATGCTATGAGTGGTCACCAGACTACATAGGCTTCTCTAGATGTTGTTACAGGTATTCTGAATGTTCAATTCCATGATGTGTATGCACTTATTGACCCTGGTTCTACCCTGTCCTATGTTACCCTCTTTGTTGCTATGGAATTTGGGATAGAACCAAAACAGCTTCATAAACCATTCTCGGTATCTACTCCGGTTGGTGAGTAAATTTTGGCTGCTCGAGTTTATAGAAGTTGTGTTGTCATGGTGTGTGGTAGGGATACCATGGCCGTTCTCATTGAATTGGGGATGGTGGATTTTGATGTAATAATGGGAATGGATTGTCTCTATTAATGTTTTGCCAAGCTTGATTATCGAACTAGAACTATGAGGCTTGAGTTTCCTAATGAGCCCATGGTTGAATGGAAGGGAGAGAATGTAGTGCCTAGTGGTCGATTTATTTCTTACCTTAAGGCCGCAAAGATGATTAAGAAGAGGTGTATCTATCATTTAGTCCATGTTATTGACACCGATGCCGAGGCACCTAGCCTTGAGTCCACACTTGTTGTGAATGAATTTCTGTATGTCTTTCCAGATGAGCTCCCTGGGGTTCCACTAGACAGGGAGATTGACTTTGGGATCGATGTGATGCCAGGCACGCAGCCTATATCAATTCCACCTCACAGAATGAAACCGGCAGAATTGAAGGAACTAAAGGAGCAATTGAAGGATTTGTTAGAAAAGAATTTCATTCGGCTGAGTATGTCACCGTGGGGTGCACTGGTCTTGTTTGTAAAGAAGAAAGATGGTTTGCTACGGGTGTGTATTGACTACCGGCAACTCAACAAAGTTACAATCAAAAATAAATACCACCTTCCTAGAATAGATGACTTGTTTGATCAATTATAAGGTGCTATGTATTTTTCAAAGATTGACTTGCGGTCCGTGTATTATCAATTGAAGATAAGGGAGCAGGATATTCCAAAAATAGCTTTCAGGACTCTGTATGGGTACTTTAAATTTTTGGTGATGTCATTTGGGCTAACAAATGCCCCGACAGCTTTCACGTATCTTATGAATCGGGTCCTCAAGCCTTTTCTAGACTCTTTTGTGATAGTATTCATTGACGATATTCTCGTATATTCCCGAAGTCAAGAAGATCATGCTAACCATCTTAGGGCAGTTCTGCAGACTCTTTAGCAACATCAACTGTAAGCAAAGTTTTCGAAATGTGAATTTTGGCTTGAATCCGTCACGTTTTTGGGTCATGTCGTCTCTAGGTAAGGAATTATGGTTGATCCTCAAAAGACTACGGCAGTGAAGAATTGGCCTAGACCTGCCACTCCAATAGAGATTCGCAGTTTCTTAGGTTTGGCTGGATACTACAGAAGGTTTGTAGAGGGATTTTCTACTCTTACCTATCCCTTGACCAAATTGATCGAGAAAGCAGTTAAGTTCTAGTGGTCCGATGCTTGAGAAAGGAGCTTCCAGGAACTGAAATCAAGGCTAACTACAGCACCGGTATTAACCCTGCCAGAGGGTACAGAGGAATTTGTGGTGTATTGCGATGCTTCCAGGATCGGGCTTGGGTGCGTGTTAATGTAGCACGTCAAGGTAATAGCTTACGCTTCTAGGCAACTCAAGAATCATGAAAAGAATTATCCAACTCATGACTTAGAGCTTGCGGCAGTAGTGTTCGCACTAAAGATTTGGCGACATTATCTATATAGGGTCCATGTGGATGTATTCACGGGCCACAAGAGCCTTCAATATATTTTCAAGCAGAAGGAGCTGAATCTGAGGCAGAGAAGATGTCTAGAATTACTCAAGGATTATGACATTGATATTCTCTATCACCCGGGAAAGGCTAATGATGTGGCAGATGCTCTTAATTGAAAGTCTATGGGGAGTTTGGCTCATTTAAGGGTAGATCATAATCCGTTAGCCCCGGAGGTTCATCAATTGGCCTGTTTGGGAGTCGCCTTGCATACTCTAATAATGGAGGGGTAGTTGTGTAGAATAGGACTGAATCGTCGCTTGTGGAAAAGGTGAAAGATCCATTATTAGCACAACTGAAAGAGGGGATTAATAAATACAAGACCTCAGCTTTTTCTCGTGGCATGGATGATGGTACTCTATAGTGCCAAGGCCACCTATGTGTTCCAGATATTGACGATCTTTGGGAAAGGATCATGGTAGAAGCTCACACTTCCAGGTATTCAGTGCACCCAGATTCTACAAAAATGTATCATGATCTTAAGGAAGTTTATTGGTGGAACAACATGAAAAAGGATGTGGCAGATGTTGTGGCTAGATGTCCGAACTGTCAGCAAGTGAATGCCGAACATCAAATACCCGAAGGACTATCTCAAAGCATAAAAACTCAAATATGGAAATGGGAGATGATCAATATGGATTTTGTAGTAGGGTTGCCGCGCACTCCGCGCAAGTGTGACTCAATTTGGGTGATTTTTGATCGACTCACAAAATTAGCGCACTTCTTGCCAGTCAAATCTACCTACACAGCGGAACAGTATGCTCAGTTGTATATAAAAGAAATAGTCAGGTTGCATGGTACTTCGGTCTCAATCATTTCAGATTGAGGGGCCCAGTTCACGGCCAACTTTTGGAAGAAATTTCAGCAAGGTTTGGGTACGCAGGTAAATCTTAACACAACTTTTCTCCCCCAGACTTACGGGCAAGCAGAGCGGACTATTCAGACGCTTGAGGACATATTGCGTGCTTGTACTCTTGATTTCAAAGGTAGCATGGATGATCATTTGCCATTCATAGAGTTTTCTTATAACAATAGCTACCATGCTAGTATCCATATGATGCTATTTGAGGCACTGTATGGTAGGAGATGTACGTCTTCCATTGGGTGGTTTAAGGTCGGAGAAGCTGCATTGATAAGGTCGGACATTGTGCACCAAGCCATGGAGAAAGTCAAAATTATTAATGAAAGGTTGAAAATTGCTCAGAGTCGCCAAAAGTCTTATTCGGAAGTTCGTCGCAGGGATTTGGAATTCAAAGAAGATGATTGGGTATTCTTGAAGGTTTCCCCCATGAAGGGTATCATGCGTTTTGGGAATAAAGGTTAATTGATCCCAAGGTATATCAGACCGTATAGAATCATCCAACGGATTGGTCAGGTGGCATATAAGCTTGAGTTACCACCTGAAATGTCATCGGTACACCAAGTCTGTCATATGTCTATGTTGAAGAAAGTAGTGGGAAATCCGTCCACTATCGTGCCAGTTGAAACTATTGAGGTCAATGAAGAACTTCCAGTTGCCATTCTTGACAGGCAAGTTCGGAAATTGAGAAATAAGGAAATTGCCTCCGTAAAGGTGTTATGGCAAAACCAGCAGGTTGAGGAAGCCACTTGAGAAGCCGAGGAAGAAATGAGGAGAAAGTACCTACATTTGTTTGTATAGCCATTTAATAGTGTTCATCCATTTGGTCCCTATGAACTCTATATCATTGATTTGATCTATGTAAAACTGTTCTATTTCATTTTGATTATATGATCGGCCCCGGTTAGTATTGTAATAGTCGTGTTATGTTTGTGAGATGTGTATATGTTGTTAGGATATGTTTCTAGGGCTCTCTAACAGGTGGATAGGCCTAGATACAAAGGAAACTATGGCAAAATTTTTAGAAATTTAGGGAGTTAGCCAAATTCGGAGTTGTTGAAGTGTTCCATGATTGTGAGAAACTGAGATTTCATAAGAAACTACTAGTGAGTGAACCTTGACCCTCATTCGAGGATGAGTGATCCTAAGTGGGGGAGAATGTGAGGCCCGTGAAAGATTTTTATTCGAAACCCGAAAGCTCGTAATGCCAAATTAAGAATGTGTTAGAAATGCGTAAAATTCTTCGCGGCGCCCTTTTAGACTTATCTATGCATTAAAAAGTCAAGGAATAATGTTTCCCAGAAAAGTGCAATTCTGCGGTCGAGAATGCAGTCGTATAACAGCTATACAGACCGCATAGTTACCATAGAATGAAACAGTGTGTTGGTCAATTTGAAGTCAACTATGCAGCCAATTATGCGATCGCATAATCATTATGCGGGCCGCATAGTCGTCGCATAATCCCCTTGGGATTTTGTAAGGGGCAGTTCTACAGTGCATTATGCGACCGCAGAACGGGTATGCGGACCATATTTTTGCCGCATACCCAAGTAGTGCTTTCATATTTTTTGGACCATTTTTGTTGTCCATTTTGCGGGCCGCATGTCAGGAATGCTATCGCATATGAGACTACAGTTTTCGTCGGGGCTCCTATTTTCTAATTTTTAAAACCCGACCCCATCCCATTAAAAACACCCCATTATACCATTTTTCTAGTATTTCCTAGCAAATAGAGTGAGAGAAGGAGTTCTAGAGTGAGAGGGAGTAATCTTCATCAAGTCCCCTCTCAATCTTGCCCCAAATCCTTGAAGATTGTCAATTGAAATCACTAGGTCTTCATCCTAAGAGGTAAGGAATGTACCCTCATCTATAATTTTAAAATTTCTATTAAAATAGGTAATTAACAATTGGGTCCATGGGTATAAGGGCTAGTAATCTTTCATGCATAATAGACAATAGAGTATTGGGAGGTTGTGAACTAAAAAGAAAGCAATTGGGGTATAAAATAATGGAAATCTCTCTCAAAAAGGACCTAAGATCACAATGCACCCTTACTACTAGATAATATTCTCAAACGAGCGAGGAGGCTATATGGGAGACTGAGCGGGAGGTGCGGAGCAGATATCCTCACCTGTTTGAGGCTTCAGGTATGTTTCTTGACTAGTTCGAGGATGAATGTTTGTTTAAGAGGGGGAGGATGTGACGACCCGCCAGTTGTCTCATGAGTTACCGCTTTGTTTTCCCCATTTCTGCTTCTTATTGCTTTGTTTATCGGTTCAATATGTGATCGGATTGGTTGGCCCGGGTTCGAAAAGGTTTTGAGAAGGTTTGAGACACAGTCTCTTTTGAGGAAGCTTAAATTGGAAAAGTCAATCGGATGTTGACTTATGTTTTAGAAGGCTTGAATGTGAGTTCCGATAATTTGTATAGCTCCGGGAGGTGATTTTAGGACTTAGGAGCGTGATCGGAATGTGTTTTGGAGGTCCGGAGTAGATTTAGGCTTGAATTGGCAAAATTGGATTTTTGTCGTTCTCCGGTTGATAGGTAAGATTTTGATTTAGGGGTCGGAAGGGAATTCTGGGTGTTGCAGTAGTTCCGTTGTGTCATTTGGGATATATGTGCAAAATTTTAGGTCATTCGGACATGGTTTGGTTGGGTTTTTGAGCAAAAGCGTAATTTAGAAGATTTTGGAATTCCTAGGCTTCAATTCGATGTGCTTTGGTTGATTCGATGTTGTTTGAGCTGTTTTGAAGATTGGTATAAGTTTGGATGATGGTATACGTTGTGTTTGTGCTTTTGGTTGAGGTCCGGGGGGCTTCGGGCTGATTTCGGATGGTTGGCGGAAAGATTTGGAGTTGGTTGTGATAGCTAAAGTTTACCATTGCTGTCATAACTGCACCTGCGGCTAAGGGACCGCAGGTGCGGTCTCGCAGAAGCTAGATTTTGGTCGCAGAAGTGGAAAGGGGCTAGGAGAGCAGGAACCGCAGAAGCGGTCAAGGAGCCATCGCAGGTGCGGATTATGCATCGCAGATGCAGAGTTGGGTGACTTAAGTGAGGACTGCATATGCGGTTCATGGACCGCAAAAGCGGTACCGTAGGAGCGGGATTCTAGCCGCAGATGCGAAATCCCTAGGCTAGAAGGTATAAATTATTTCCTTCGCGATTTTTGAGCTATTCCACCATTGCTAAGTCGGTTTTTGGAGCTTTTTGGGTGATTTGAAGAAGGATTTTAAGGGGATTTCATTGAGGTAAGGATTTTAGACCTAAAACTCGTTCCTATGGTATTATTTCATGGATTAGGACTGTAATTAATGGAATTTAAGGGTGAAACTTTGGGGAAACTAGGGCTTGGTATTGGAGACCTAGACTCGAGGATTTGAGGAGCCATTTGTAGTTGGATTTTGGTACTTTTGATATGTATGAACTCGTGGGGAGATGAGGAGTCTACTGATATGAATTTTATTGAATTCCAAGACGTGGGCCCGGGGTCGGGTTTTGGTAATTTTTGGATTTATGTTGTAAATTTATTATTTTTGCTTGGGCTTCGTTCCCTTAGCATATTTTGACATCTTGGTTCTGATTTTGGATAGATTCGACATGAGTGGAGGACAATTTGAGGGGCAAAGGCATCACGGGCTAGAGCATGGACCAGATTGAGGTGAGTAATGATTGTAAATGTTGTCCTGAGGGTATGAAACCCTGGGTTGCACATCGTAGTGTTATATTGAGGTGAGACACACGCTAGATGACGAGAGTGGGTCATACACCGTTAGGGATTGTGACTTATTCCATCCCGGATGACTGTTTTACCACTTATTTGCCTGAAAACTATTTGTTATCATCATATTTTGGGCCGAATGCCATATTTGGGCCTCGTGCCAACTATTTGGACCCTTAGGAGATTTTTACTAATATTTCCTCACTGATTTGACTATATACTTGTACTCAGTCATGTTAGATACTCTTGCTTTTCATAACTCAGCCATGTTTACTCTGTTTCAATACATTAAGTGATATTTTAAATGATAATTGGGTTGAGCATCATGTTTTACTGTTTCCCGAGTGGCTTATGAGATTCTGACTGAGTAAGGTTGAGGGCTTGTGTTGTGAGGATACACTGATTATGATGATGAGGCTAAGAGCCTGAGATTGTAAGCCACGAGGTGGCTTGTTGATATGAGGCTGAGGGCCTATGTGATTGTGCCACGAGATGGCTTGAGATTGCGCTTGGGCTGTAAGGGGCCCCTCCAGGAGTTTGCACACCCCTAGTGAGTGCGGGTACCCATTGTGATGTGAGATATAGCCTAAGGGGCTGGTATTGTACTATGATATCGCCCGAGGGGCGGATTTTGTTGACATTGTGCTCGAGGGGCGATTCTTTATGTGTTTGTCTTTCATAGTTGTCTGTCATTTACTTACTTGATTGTTTAAAAGGCATTTCATGAAGTTTAAACTGAACTAAAGGGACTTTATTTTTCCACTGTTTCATTACTTTTACGGGCTTTTACTGCTTCTTTATAGTCTGTTGATGTGCCTTTACGTGGTTTCTTATTGCTCAATCTGCATTTATTATTATTACTCGCTAAGTTGGAGTACTCACTTTACTCCCCCCACCCCGTGTGCAAATTCAGGCGCTTCAGGTCCCACTAGAGAGTGTTGATCCTTCTAGCTCAGGCGGATTCAGAGATTCTCTAGGTAGCTGCCGGCGTTCGCAGCCTAGAGCTTCTTCCCTTATCTTCTTTTCCCTGGTTTAGCTCTGTATTAGACTATGTGGAACTTCCTTGTCTTTATTTGGATTGTAGATGCTCATGACTGGTGACATCCCGATGTCGAGCTATGTCTTTTTCGCAACTGTAGTATTCACCTTATTTTAGGATTTATTATGTTTAAGACTTAATATTTATTATCTTAATTGCTTAAAATTAATTGGAAGTGTGTCGGATGGCCTTGTCTTCATGAGAGGCACCATCACAATTGGGTCGGGGTTTAGGGTCGTCACAGAGCTGGGCAATTTCTTGGTGCAGCAAATGGCAACCAACCGTATCTTTGTCAACAACAGAAGCGGAATATCATGCAGCAGCAATTGCAGCTCAAGAAAGTACATGGCTTATGCAGTGTATGAAAGATGTACATGGCTTAGGAGTCGAGTCCTATTTGCTATGTATTATGTGATGAGTACGACGTATAGGCATGATGACGAGTATTTATACGTTGGTGTCAAACATGCCTGTGAGTCTTAAATTGAAATCTTTGTGTTCTTAATAAGCACTACAAATGCCTAAGTTGTTGATTCTCTATGTTGGGCAAGATTTATGATTATTATCGTGGAAATTTATTATGGTTGACTATTGGTTCTAGTTGAGGTCTCTTTGTGAAGATAAATATTGGAACAAGTTTGGTTATAGCTGATTCATTTGCCGGGACGTATTTATTTCTTACTGTCGATTCCCTTGCCGGGATATTATTGTTCCCTTGTTGGGATTCTTTTGTAATTGGCATTGAATTATTATATGGATCGGGTTGCATGCTGCAATAATATTATATGGATCGGGTTGCACATCGCAACAATAAAGGATAAAAGTGGATAATGATTTGTTACTACTTCTTATTCTTTCTGCTGCAAATTTTGAATTGTTCTCTATGCTTTTCTCCTGAGTTACATTGGTATATGATATTCCCCTACAACATGTCTCCCATCTTTAACTATTAGTTTCTTTATTATTACTTACCATATATATGCTTTAACTGCACAGGTTTAGTTGGTAGTCATGTCCTAGCCTCGTCACTACTTCGCCGAGGTTAGGCTCGACACATACCAGCACATGGGGTCGGTTGTGCTGATACTACACTCTGCATTGCGTGCAGATCTCGACGCAGCAGCTTTTGGACCTTAGCTCTGGGTGGCTGCCTTCAGTCCATACGGAGATCCAAGGTAGTCCTGCAGACGTCCGCAGGCCCTGGCGTCTCCTTCTACCTTTTCTTCTTGTTTCACCTATGTAATTTAGAAACAATATTTTAGTCATTTTTCAGACCTTGTTTGTAGTATTCCTAGGCCGTCTGTGGTATTGTGACACCAGTTCTGGGTAGAGATGTACTTTGTATTTTTCGTGCTTGTATTTGGCTAAGTTTTCATATCCGTCTTCCGCATGTCTTTAATTATTATTAACATTTCACTATTGATCACGTGTTATTTTAAACTGTGAAGAAGGCTAAGTAAAAGGGTTAGTGAATCTATAATACTCGGCTTTCCTAGCTTTCACGAGTAGGCGCCATCACGACTCCCGAGTGTGAAAAATTTCGGTCGTGACAAATTCTTCCGTCATAGTTCCAGTTAGCAAATTTTCTAATCAAGACATCTCTTTCTTCCCATTCTAGAAACTTTGGGTTAGGGCTTTCTTCCTCCCTTTCGTTCATCACAACTACAGATGGTGGATCTTTTACTATAATGTCGCCAACTTGCAGGGTCTGCATCAATTGTATTATTTGGGTTTTCCAAACTAGGTAGTTTGAGGATTTCAATTTTATGGGACATATGGCAATGAGTTGATGAAGAGAGGCTGCTGAGAGAGAGTGTGTGGAGGTTGATGTACTAGCCATTGAAGTGTGGATTAGGGTTCAGAATTAATTTTTGTTAGAACCAAAGCTCTGATATCATGAAGAATTTACAGAAACTGAAGGGCTAAATTACAGACAACGTATTATCTTTTCCCATACCTCTATTCTCCAACTTTGTCTCTATTTATACACATAGCTAATTGTTGAATTATACTCAATTACTAACTCTATAACTATAAAACTTCTACCTTCTACACATATTAGGACTTTAACTCCACGTTTCCAAACTCTTTCATGGATATGGAATTGGATTCCTTTCTCAACTCACTTTCAAAAAGCTCTTAATAGTGGAATTTGTCTTTGAGCTTCAAGTTTGTTTCTCATAACTAATCATCTTTAAATGGAGTGGCTAGCTCGATGTGAATACTAGAGCATCAAATGATATTTTGAAATGCTCAAAAATTAGGCTACTATGTTGTAATTGAAGGTAAAGCTCCAATAGTGAAATGATAGGATTGGGATAGAACTACATTTTGCACTTAAGGGTTTCTTCACTTAATTTCTATTTGAATGTGGTGATTTACCTTTGGCATGCAATAATTTCGATTTAATTTTTTAAAGAGATACTGTATTTTCGACATTACTGATAGGAGGGTTTATAGCCCAAGGCTGTAGCAATAAAGGGATCTCTTAATTTGATATACGGAAACGTGTGCCATTAAGGGTAAATTTTTTGTTTTATATACTTCTTACTGTTCTTGCAAGGTTTGGAAGGTTGTTTTTTAATTTGATAGAATTTGCTTTGTATTTGTGATTGATTCATAATTCCTTAAATTAGTGTCTTGGATAATGAAAAGTTAGATGAAACGCTAATTATATAAGTTGAGACTCATGAGAATATAATTATTGGAAAACTAAATATAAAGTTGTAGGCTTTTAGTAGCAGAATAGTTGAACCAGAGTAGCAGACCAAAACAAGGGGATTCAAAAGAATCAGGTCTAAAACTATAATATTATTGGGAACATTTGAATTTTCATAGAGATGCATGACTGGAATCTATATAGAGGAAAGAATAGGCATTACTAGGCATGAAGTATATGGATATCTTATCATTTAACGGCACAATAGCAAAACATAATTAAGAAAATATTCCCTATGACTGATAAAAAAAAAATAATAATTGTTTGACATTTGGTCTTATAAATTATCAAATGCTTGGTTGTACATTAAGTTGTAAAAGTAAGCTGCAAGGACATCAACAAACCATCAGATAAAAAGTGTGCATTAAGTTGATTACCATATTTTTCTTAGCTCATTTCATGTTGTGTTTGCCGAATATATTCTTTTTCTTTTTTTACTGGAGTCTAATATGTATCTTGATATTCTAAATATGTCACTCTAAGGCTTCACCATGAACCGACAAATTATGTAACAAAAATTTGTTATATGTATCTTCATACTCATATTTTAAAGGAGTGCGAACGAGGTTAAAGGAGAAAAGTACTTTAGGTTTTCTCTTGACCTCTTGGTTTAGTTGAGAGAATTTGCATGGGGAAGAAATAGTAATAGGGCAGACCTAATCAATATAAAAGTTAGACTTTGAAATTATGTCATCAAAGTTGATTCCATTGGTTAGTTAGATGTGATAAGCTATTGAAATATTTAAACAATAAGATTTGTCAATAAAGACCTATGAATTAATCATATTAAAGTTAGTTATGGGTGATTAATTATTGCCCAAGCACTTGATAAACATTAAGTTCCGCTTTCATCCTTTAGTTTTATTTTGTCTTATTACTTCTTTCCCTCACTTTATTTGGGTTTCAGGAGCACTGCGGCAGGCATAAGTGAGTGGTAAGTTTAAGAGTTCAAGAGTGTTTCATCTCTTCCCTTCTCTTATGTTGATGCACAATAATATATTTTGATACAAGTGATTGAGGATAGAATTAATTTTTTTCTTCTGTGTAATTGTGTGAGCTTAACTTTATTCATGATCCAATGATAAACCCATCCTCCACTCTAATGTACCTAAAATTTGGAAGATATATCTACACTATATGTAATGACTTGACAGATCATTTTATGTATTTTAGTCTCGCATCCCCTATTTGATACTTTACAAATGTGTATTTATTGTTATGTGACTTGCGAGGATGTTTGGTTTGGCCGCGGGCAAGTTATGAATTGAATTGGGACACTTAGTTTCATGGTTAGAGGCTTAAGTTGTAAAGGTTGGTCGGAGCTTGAATTTTGTATAAACATCCCCAGAATGGTATTTTGATAGCTATGAAAGGTTCGTATGGTAATTTGGACTTATGCGTATGTCTGGATTTAGATTTGGAGGTTCCTAAGTTGACTTGGATCTAATTGTTGAAAGTTGGAAAGTTGACGGTTTGGAAGGTTCATAGGTTTGATCGGGAGTTGAATTCATTGATATTGGGTTTTGATTTTGGTTTCGGAAGTTGGAATAGGTTGGTTTTGTTATTTGGGTCTTATATGCAAAATTTTAGGCCATTTCGAGTTAAATTGATGTGGTTCAAAATGAGTTTTGGAAAGTTGGAAGTTGATTAATTCCTTAGGCTTGAATTGAGGTGTGAATTCATGATTCTGATATTACTTTGTGTGATTTGAGGTCTTAAGTAGGTATGTGTTATATTTTTGAAATGATTGGTATGTTTGGACGGGGTCCTAGGGGCTCGAGTGCATTTCAGATGAGTTTCTGATCATTTTCACGGTGTTTGGTAGTTCTGGTCTACTATTTGCACACATGTGATGGGTTGGGCACATGTGCGAGTTCAGAGAAGCGGACCTCGGACCGCACAAGTTAAGTGGTACTAGAGGAGCCAGGAACCTCAAATGCGGAAGTTGTGGCACAGAAGTGCTACTGCAAAAGCGGCCGAGGGACTGCAGATACGGGAGGTCGGGAGATTAACTGAACTCGTAGAAGCAAGCTTTACTCCGCAGTAGCAAAGTCGCAGAACCGGTGTTTTGTTGAAAATGTGAAAATCACTAGGAAGATTATTTATTTCGAAGAGTTTGGTTATTTTTTATTGTTGGAAGTTTTGGAGCTCGGCTAGATGAGATGTTTGGAGGGGTTTTCACTACAATTTGAAGAGTAAGTAATCTATACTTTATTTGATGTTAGATCTTGTTTTCTCATGGATTATTACAACTATATTATATGATTTAAAGGTAAAATTTGGGGGGCTATGCTATGGTTTTGGAGAGTTAAAAATTAGTGATTTGAGGTTGGATTTGGATTAAAAACATATATTTGGATTCATATTAGAATGAATGTTCGGAATTTATGAGATTTATCAGGTTTAAGGGAACGGGTTTGAGGTTGAATTTTTGGGTTGACATTGTACATTTGTTAGATATTAATTCTTTATTATTTGGGATTGTTCCCTATGGATTTCATTAATCTTATATTTTTTGCTAGATTCGAGTCGTTCGGAGATGGATTTATGCGGGACGAGATATTTAGGGTATTGATTGGACTTGCTTGAGTTGAGAATCTTACCTAAATTTGGTTGAGGCACTAGTTGCTTGAGTTATTAGTGTTGGCTATGCATTTTGTGTGGCGCACATGTGAGGGGATAAATTCCATGTGCGTGCATGGGGGTATTATCCATGCTCAAGGTAACGATTAGGCTATGATATGCCTTGAATTAATTATTAAGCTTCATATTATCATGATTCTTATATTTTACCCCCTTGTGATCTAATTGAATCATATTAGAGGATATTTGTTGGTTGATCTCATATTCAAACATATTAATTGCTATTCTTGTGGCGTAATCGCCTGATTTGAACCATGGTATTACACTTCGCACATGCTATACCTTAGTATGTCACTTATATAAGTCCATGAGTATATAATTTTATATCTATTTTTCAAGTATATGTATTCTTGTATCTGCCTTCTGTGTGAAATGGACTAGATTTTTAGTACATCAATGGTCCGCGTGGATCCGAGTTATAATAGTACGTGAGTTTTCTGTGCGGTATAATATATATCGCACGTGAGTTATTCATGCAGCGTGTTCATAGGGTCCCTTAGGTCACCCTATAATGTTTCTCTCTTGATGATATACACGCGGTATGAGAAAAGTGATCAGTATTTGGTTTGGTTATTGTATTTCTTCTGTACTTGCAATTTCCTTAGATGTATACATATTTTGTTCACATATCTTCTGTATATGCTAGATCAGGGATGTATACATGCCTTGTTATGCATATATTCTCTATATGTTGGATTGATAATTGATACAGGGCTGGCACATTATCTTTTATGCACCGAGGTAACTTTATCTATGTTTTGCGATTAGGTGGTATTATTGTTGTATACTTGTAAAATATATGAACTGAGCAGGTTATTAGCGAGTATCATTGGTAATATTTGCCTCTGTTACCTCGCCAAGTTAGTTGTGATATTTTTTGAATATATTGGGTCATTTTTTCCCATATTACACTACACACTCAATTGTACAGATTCAAGTGTTGGACCGCACCGATAGTCACTATGATTTTTGCTATGAGTTGCCAAGAGATGAGGTAGAGCTGCATTCAACTGTAGTCCTTGGCATCTCTTTTCATTTTAGTTTTATTATTTTCATTCAGGTATTATTTTCATTTTGTATTCTGGAATTGTACTTCTATTTTAGACCTCATGAGTCCCTACCAGTTCTAAGGGATTTTTATGTATCGAGATGCAGTTATTTATGTTAGTTGATTTTGAATTTGTTTTATTTTTGTTAGCTCTGCTATCTTATTCCATTTTTATTGTGTTTTTCTTGCCTAGCAAGTGATTTAAGCACGATCATGACCGGTTGGTTTTGGATCGAGACACGTTGGTATCATAACCTTTGGTTCATTGGTTCTATGGGTCATGAGAAAGTTAAGTAAAATCTTGCAGATTCGTACAAAGATATTTGTACTTATCTTTGAGAGGCTACCGAACAGTTAGGAAGACTTTCCTTTCTTACATTCTTGTCGTGCGGATTTGTTATTTCCAAATTTTGACATTCTCTTTTATTCTCTCACAGATAATGAGGACATGTTTAGCCAGGCAGGCACCAGTGCCTCTAGTCAGGGCCACGTGGGGCCGAGGCTGAGTTAGAAGTCGACGTGGGCACACGCTACAGCTAGGGCCCTAACTAAAGCAGCAACTATAGAGACACCAGTTTCCCAATGGAGGAGCATGTCCCAAATATTGTTGAGCCCGTGGGACCAACGCAGACACTAGTGGTACTTATTGCTATGCCTAGTCTTTAGGAGGCTTTGGCCTAGATTTTGAGTGTGTACACGAGCTTGGCTCAGACGAGTATCATACCAGTAGCACCAGCTACCTCTCAGGCTAGGGGAGGATCCAGACTCTCGTCGCTCATACACTGGAGCAGCTAGCTCAGGGTTATCAGACACTAGGGGTTTTGCCAGTTCACTAATTGATGTTGATTGGGACGAGGTTGGACTGTCTTTGACTGATAAGGAACATAAGAGGTTAGAGCAATTTTAGAGTAACTTATGGACTCCAATGGGGTTGACTTTACTACTTTTCAACTAATGGGGCCAGGCTACAGATGGTGGCAAACTTATAAGTTGGGCAAGTCGGCAAGCGCAGAACTATTCAAATGGTATCAATTTTCAGTTCTCTTCTTAGAGAAGTTTGTTCCACAGACTCGCAAAGAGGAACTGTGTAGGGAGTTTGAGCATCTATGCTAGGAGGGCATAATTGTGACCTAGTATGAGATGAGATTCATTGAGTTGGCACATCATGCAGTATTATTTTTCCATACTAAGAGGAAGAAGATCATGAGTTTTATTGATGGACTCAACTATGGTCTAGGATATGGTTTGTCCCAAGAGTCTGAGATGGATACTAGCTTCGACCAGTGGCTGAGATTACTAAATGCTTGGAGCATGTTCACAAGCTTGAGAGAGAGGAGTGGGAGCCCAAGAGACCTTGTGGTTTGGGTAGTGCCTCATTTGGAGGCCAATCACATCACAATAGAGGCCTTCCTCCTAGGCATGCTCAGCTAGCTTGCTAGATTCACCGAGTTTCATTAGTTAGCTACATATCATTCATTGCTCGCCCAGTTAAGTCATCATTCAGTGCACTGTTGGCACAGAGTTCTTACCGTGATCCATCTACTCGGGGTTGCACAAATAGTTATTCGGGTTACCAAGGTCAGTCACAAGGTCAACATCCTTGTTAGAGGAGTCGTTGTTTCTAGTGTGGAGACTTGAGAGTCATCTTAAGAGGGATTTCCCTAGACTTTGAGTAGTGTAACACAGTAGAGCACACAGTCTATGGTTCTAGCACTAGTAGCCATACCACCCGCACAGCCAGCGAGGGGTGGGGCTCAGTAGGTCTGAGGTCGCCCTGGAGGGGGAGGTTAGACAGGTGGTGGACAAGCCCATTATTATGCATTTCCCTCCAAGACAGAGGTTGTTTCTTCCAATGCTATGATCATAGGTTTTGTTTTAGTGTGCCACGAGTGTTCCTCAGTGTTATTTGACCCTGATTCTGCTTAGTCTTATGTGTCATCATATTTTGCTCATTATTTGGATATGCTCTGTGATTCTCTTGATATCCATGTTCATGTATCTACATTGGTAGGCCATTCTATTATGGTAGATCATGTATACCCATATTATATGGTTACCACTAGGGGTTATGAGACTAGAGTTGATCTCTTATTGCTCAGCATGGTTGATTTTTGATGATTTTGAGTATGGATTGGCTATCATCATACCATGTTATTCTCTATTTCCACACTAAAGCCGAGGTTGCCTAGGTTAAAGTGGATAGGTTTGCCTGATCACACTCCCGGTAAAGTGATTTCATTCTTGAAGGCTTAATGCATGGATTGTTGAGAAAGGGTGTTTGGAATACTTCGCCTTCGTGAGAGATGTTAGTGCTGATAGTTCTACTGTTGAGTCAGTTCTAGTAGGGAGGGAGTTCTCAGATGTGTTTCCTGCAGACTTGTCAGGCATGCCACCCAATAGGGATAGTGATTTTGGTATTGAATTGGTATTGGGCACTTAACCCATCTCTATTCCACCATAGTGCATAGCACCAACGGAGTTGAAGGGATTAAAGGAACATTTACAGGAATTGCTTAATAAGGGTTTCATCGGGCTAAGTGGTTCAACTTGATGTGCGCTGGTACTATTTGTAAAGAAGAAAGATGGTTCCATGAGGATGTCCATTGACTACAAGCAATTGAATAAGGTTTCTATCAAGAACAAGTATCCAAAGTCGCGTATTGATGATTTATTTTACCAGCTTGAGGGTGCTAGGGTATTCTCGAAGAATGACCTGAGATCGGGGTAACATCGGTTGAAGATCAGAGCTTCAGATATTCCTAAGATGACTTTCAGGACCCGTTATGGGTATTATGAGTTTTTTGTGATGTGTTTTGGGTGAGCAATGCCCCAGAAGCTTTTATGCACTTGATGAATAGCGTGTTTTAGCCTTATTCAGATTATTTCGTTATTGTGCTCATTAATGATATATAGGTGTATTCATGCAGTCGGGAGAAGCATGAAAAGCACTTGAGGATTGTGCTCTAGACTTTGAGGGAGAAGAAGCTATATGACAAATTCTCCAAGTGTGAGTTCTGGTTAGACGCAGTGGCATTCTTGGGCCATGTGGTGTCCAGTAAGGGGATTAAGGTGGAAGGAAGATTGAAGCAGTTCAGAGTTGGCCTAGACCTTCTACTGCTATAGAGATCCGGAGTTTCCTTGGGTTGGCTGGGTATAATCGCCGCTTTGTGGATGGTTTTTTTATCTCTATCAACCGCATTGACTAAGTTGACTTAGAAAGGTGCCCCATTTAGGTGGTCTGACAAGTGTGTGAAGAGCTTTCAGAAGCTCAAAACTGCCTTGACTACAACTCTAGTTCTGGTTTTGCCTTCAGGGACGGGTTCATATACATTCTATTGTGATATCTCACGGGTTAGTATTGGGCGTGTGCTGATGCAAGATGGTAGGGTGATTGCTTATTCTTCACGTCAGTTGAAGCCCCATGATAAGAACTACCAGTGCATGATTTGGAGTTGGTAACTATTATACACAAGCTCAATATTTGGAGGCATTATATTTACGGCATGTCTTGTGAGGTATTTACGGATCACCGGAGTCTTCAATATCTATTCAAGCAGAAGGATTCAAACTTGAGGCAACAAAGGCGGTTGGAGATATTGAAAATCAATGATTATCACCATTCTTTACATCCGAAGAGGCCAATACAGTGGCAAATACCTTGAGTAGCAAGACGGGTATCATGATAGTCTTGCTTTTGTCCTAGTTCGGGAGAGACAGTTAGCTTTGGATGTTCATGCCTTGGCTAACATGTTCATGGGGTTGGATATTTTGGAGCCTAGCATGGGCCTTGCTTGTGTTGTATCATTGTCGTCTTTAATTGAGTGCATCAAGGCGTGTTAGTATGCTGATCTCTACTTGCTTGTCCTTAAGGACACGGTGCTTCACGATGATTCTAAGGAGGTTACTACAGATGATGGTGGGGTATTGAGGCTTTAGGGACGGATCTGTATTCCTAATGCGGATGGCTTGAGGGAGTTGATACTAGAGGAGGCTCATAGTTTACGATATTTCAGTCACCCATGTGCTACAAATATGTATTTTGATTTAAAGTAGCATTAATGGTGGAGGAGGAAGAAGGATATTGTTAAGCATGTGGTGTGGTGTTTAAACTATCAGTAGTTTAAGTATGAGCATCAGAGACCTGGTGGTTTTCTCTAGAGGCTAGATATACGGAATGAAAGTGAGAGTGTATCACTATGAATTTTGTGGTTAGGCTACCATGGATCTTGAGGAGATTTTATGCAGTGTGGGTCATTGCAGATAGACTGACCAAATATGCACATTTTATCCTAATCATGACTACTTACACTTCAGAGCAGCTGGCTTGGATTTATCTTAGAGATATTGTTCGCCTTCATGGGGTGTGTGTGTCTATTATCTGGGATTAAGGCACTTAGTTTACATAGCATTTTTGGAGAGTAGTGCAGTGTGAGTTTGGAACACGGTTCAAGCTAAGTATGACATTTTATCCCCAGACGAACGGGCAGATCGAGCATACTATTTAGATTTTAGAGGACATGTTGTGAGCATGTGTCATTGATTTCAGGGGCCAGCGGGATCAATTTCTACTATTAGCAGAGTTTCCCTACAACAATAGTTATCAACAGAGTATCAGTCCATATGAGGCCTAATATGAGAGGCAGTGTTGTTCTCCAATTGGTTGGTTTGGGCCTGGGGAGGCTAGGTTATTTGGCACTAATATAATTTCTGATGCTTTGGAGAAGGTGAAATAGAATCAGAAGTAGCTTCGTACAGCATAGTCCAAGCAGAAGATTTATGCTGATAGGACGGCTCGTGATGTGGCACATATGGTTGGTGAGAAGGTCCTACTCAAAGTTTCACTTATGAAGGTGTGATAAAGTCAGGGAAGAAGGGCAAAATAAGCCCTCGGTATATTGATCCTTTTGAGGTGTTAGAGAAAGTTGGAGGGGTGGCCTACAAACTTGCCTTGCCACCTAGTTTATCAAGAATTCATCCAGTATTTCATATTTCCATTATCTAGAATGATGATGAGGATCCATCACATGTATTAGACTTCAGCACGGTGCAGTTGGACAAGGATTTGACTTATAATGTGGAGTCGGTGGCCATTTTTTACCAGCAGGTTCAAAAGTTGAGGTCTAAGAATATAGCATCGATAAAGGTTCATTGGAGAAGCTAGTTGGGATATCGAGTAGAAGATGCGGAACAGATATCCTCACATTTTTTTATACCCTGGGTATGATTCTAGACTCTTTCGAGAGCGACCATTTGTTTTAGAGGAGAGAATGTAACGACCCGATCAGTTGTTTTGTGTATTTTAACCTTGTTTCCCCTATTTGAAGCAATAATTTGTCTGTTCATTATTATGTGACTTGCAAGGATGTTGGTTTGGTTCGGAGGAAGTTTTGGATTGAATTGAGACACTTATTTCCATAGTTAAAGGCATAAGTGTGAGGGTTGACCATAGTTTGACTTCTATGTAGACGACCCCGAAATGGTATTTTGATGGCTCCAATAAGTCTGTATAGTGAATTTGGACTTAGGTGTATGTCCAAACTTGTATTTAGATATTCCTAAGTTGACTTGGCTCTAATCGTTGAAAGTTGAAAAGTTGAAGATTTGAAAGGTTCATAGGTTTTACTAGGAGTTGACTTTATCGATATCGGGTTTGGATTTTGATTTTGAGAGTTGGAATAGGTTGGGTTTTTTCATTTGGTACTTGTGCGCAAAATTTAAGGTTATTCCGAGTTGAATTGATGTGGTTCGACTTGAGTTTTGGAAAATTGAAAGTTGATTAGTTTTTAGGCTTGAATTGACGTGGGATTCGGGGTTCTAATATCATTTTATGTTATTTGATGTCTCAAGTAGGTCCTTATTATGTTTTAGGACTAGTTGGTGTGTATGGAAGGGGTCCCGAGGGGCTCGTGTGCATTTCGAATGAGATTCAGATCATTTCCATATTGTACGGTAGTTCCGATCTACTATTTTAGCACATATAATGGATTGGGCGTAAAAGCGAACCTGGAAGCGCAAAAGTGAAGTTGGGCTGGAGGAGCTAGGGACCGCATATGTGGAAGTTGTGGCACAGAAGCGATGTCGCTTATATGATGTTGGATGCGAAGAAGCTCTACCGCAAAAGCGACTGAGGGACCGCAGATGCGGGAGGTCAGGAGATTAAGTGAACTTGCAGAAGTTGAGCCGTAGAAGTGGTGTTTTGTCCACAAATGCAAAAAATGGCTAAGCAGATTATTTATTTCAAAGGGTTTGCTTATTTTTCATTATTTGAAGTTTTGGAGCTCAACTAGAGGCGATATTCGGAGGTATTTTCACTACAATTTGAAAGGTAAGTAATATCTACTTAATTTTGATGGTAAATATTGTTTCCCCGTGGATTATTACAAGTAGATTATGTGATTTAAATATGAAATTAGGGGAGTTTTGCTATGATTTCGAAGAGTGAAAAAATTGGGATTTGGGGTCCATTTGAGGTTGGATTTGGAAGAAAAAATATATCTGGACTCGTATTGAAATAGGTGTTCGAGATTTGTGAGATTTATCGGGTTCGGGGGGAATAGCCACTTGTATCGCTCCACCCAGACAATAAACATAATATCCATCCATATCACTGTCCGGACAATAACACAATAGTTACACATATCACTTCGCCAGATAATATATCACAACAGCCACCCGTATCACTCCGTCCGGACAATATATCAATAGCCATCCGTATCATTCCGCACAATCAACAACAGTAAGATGTCACCCTTATACTCCGCGTAGAAAATATCAATGCACACAACAAATCCACATGTGCCAAGATCATAACAAAACGACATCAACTCGTACCATTCGTGCCCATAGGCTACAACATTTTCAAGACATTAATACCAATGTCACCGCAACACATATCCCACAACTCAGTTACAATGTGAACAAGAATATCAATAACAATAGAATAAAATGGAAAATAATTTAACAACAAAGGATACTCCATAAACAACAACTTCAACTAAAACAGGTTAATAACTCTCAACAACTTCAAGTTCAATTACTTGCTTAAAAATAAACTTGACAATGAAAGATATAGGATGTAATAGTAACTTCAATTAAGACATATAAGTGTAAATTCGACAATAGAAGATAGAACATGAAATAATGGCTCTAATTTAAGCATATAGAATTCAACAACGAAAGATGTAACAAGTAATAATAACTTTTAATTAAATGAATAAAGTATCCTAAGAGTCTAAACCAATTAATTTTTCACATATAAGCCCGGGTACACATTCGTCACCTTATGTACACGTCTTTTACATAATTCAAATAGTTCTACTAGACCAAATAGCTAAATCAATATATTAAGAAGCTCTTCCCCTGTGAAACAACCTCCGAATGGCTCAAATCTAGCAAAATTTTCTTAATATCATAAATAAAAGCCATAGAAAATAATTTCAGATAATGAAGCTTCGATCTTTAATGAAAACCAATAAGTCAACCCTGAACCCGCACCTGAGAACCCAACAAAGCTCACAAAATCTGAACACTCATTATGATACGAGTCCAACCATACCAAAATCATCCAATTCCGACCCAACTCGACCTTCATATCATCAATTTATGTTTTAGAAAAGCTTTTACAAAAAGTGCCAATTTCTCCAATTCAAATCACTAATTAAATGATAAGAACAAAGATGAAATCATGAATAATGGATAAATCCGAGTTAAAAATACTTACCCCGATCCAAATCGTGAAAATTCCCTCCAAAATCGCTCAAAATCGAGCTCTCTAACTCAAAAGGTGATAAAATAACAAAAGGCCTCGAAATAGAGTACTAAATAGTCTGCCCAGGTATTACACATCACGATTGCAGAAATATCCACGTGATCTTGAAGAACATATGATGGCTAGCTACTGAACTCCTCTTCGCGAATGTGATATGTTAGACGTGAACGCGATGACCACTTACCCAGCAACATCGCGAATGCGGAGAACAAGTTCCTGATGCTCCCTTCCAGTTTTCCTTATACACGATCGTGGTATCCACTTCATTATCGCGAAGGCCCCAGCTCCTAAGCTTCACAAACACGCTGCACAAAAATGCCTTTCACCACATTACCCTACGTGAACATGACTCCATGGTCGCGATCGCGATGAATAAAACCAGACAGTAGAACCAGCAGATCAAAGCATGAGAAAATGGCCCATAGCCCATCCAAACACACAAACCAATCCCAAAATATAATGTGGACTTACTCGATGCCTCAAATCACACAAAACAACATCAAAACTACGAATGACACCTCAATTCAAGCCTAATGAACTAATGAACATTTGCAAATTCAAAACTAACGCCAAACAAGCCTAAACGCATCGGAATAATCTCAAATTTTGCACACAAGTCATAAATAAAACGAACCTACTTTAACTCTTGAAACCAAAACCGAACCCGATATCTACAAAGTGAACTCTCGGTCAAACTTCTCAACCTTTCAAACCTTCAACTTTCTAACTTTTGCCAAAATGCACCAAACCAACCTATGGACCTCCAAATTCAAGTGCAGACATATGCCTAAGTCCAAAATTTCCATATAAAGCTATTGGAATCATCAAAATACCATTCTGGAGTCATCTACACAAAAGTCAAACTCTGGTCAGCTATTGCAATACAAGCTTCTTAAGTAGGAATCATTCTTCCAAATAAATCCTGAAATGCCCAAAAACCGAAACCAACCTTATGTGCAATTTAAAATGTATTATACAAAGCTACTCAAGTCCTTTAACCATCGAACGGAGCGCTAAAGTTCAAAATGACTGATCGGATCATTATATTCTCCCCCTCTTAAACAAATGTTCACCCTCGAAAGTGCCAAGAACCGTTTTGAAGTCATCAAATCACTGAATGAACTCACCATACACATATTGACGGGTGATCCCACGTCACCCCAATCCACATAAGCTCGACAACACCATATCAACTAAAGATTATAGTTTAAACCATAACCAATAAGCCCAAAAACAAAATTTCAACCTCCAAGAATCCCCTAAAGTCCCGGTTTCCACATCCCCTGCCAACTACAACAAACCAAAAGTAGTCTCACATGGTATAACCACACGACGCTATACATCCCCCTTATTCCTATAGAAATAACTCAGACCATACTGGCTGCCCATAATCTAATCCAGCACCGGTAAATAAACTCATATCAACTAGAACCTTGTACCAAGCCTTCCCAACACTATTAATGATGTAAGAAATAAGAAGATCTCATAAACACTCACCCAAATCAACTAGTCACACCCAACTCCACCTGGGCACGTGCCTCATAAAATAAACTCAACAAGCATAACTCAAATATGACTGAATATAGAAAGAGAAACACATGAGAGAATTATCAAACAATTCCAATAAGTATAACTCCTCATCGGTATCATACTACGAATCCATTTCACAAGGAAGAAACAAAACATACGAACTAATCAAAAAGGATCTCATCCTAACATAAATCCACCGCGGCTCGCAGCCCGGTCCAAACATACCAACCCACACGAACACAGGAGGATCCCATCCTAAGATCTGAATCACAAGTAGAATACACATTACGCTGACTGAAACCTTTGACACACTAGATTCTGTGAAACAAAATCACAAGTCGTGCCTCATACCAGTAGGGCACCTAAATCACAAGTCGTTCCTACACCACCAGAATCACTTCAAAACCAACTGTTAAATAATAGAAAGTTCATCCTAGTCCCATAGCTCTTAATAGTGAACAATCCAAAATGATAGACACGAGTTACCATAATAGAATCTCTCAACAGGTGCAACCACATAAATATAGTACAACAATCATGAAACATATCCATATATGAAGCAAGATAGGAGGACTCATACCGATAAATAGAACTGGATCAAAATAAGACCGATGCTCCTCTGTGGAAAACCGAAACCATACCTGTAACGACATCATCTGGTGCAGCGGCCTCCGTCCTACTATGGAAAGCATATCAACGGGCCGGGTTGGGCCTCCCCCTCTAGGATACCCTTTACCTAAATGTACTCCACCTCTAGATGGCTATGTAGGTGGAGTAGCAACAAGAGTGGAGCACGTAGCCTGAGTGCTCTGATGAAGTCCATCCCTCCAGAATCTAAGACAATATCTCATGATGTGCCTAGTATCGCCACACTCATAACAAACCCTCTTTGGGCATGGCTATTGGTGTTAAGTTGGTGCTGGATAACTTGAATACCCGCTGTAAGAACCCCGTGCAAGAGGTATACTAAAAGATGACTGCCCCATATGAGTACCCTAAGTTACCTGACTAGTTGAAGCATTACGAATAGTCTGAAGTGTAGATTGGATTGGCCAGCTGACGGAGCCTCCGCCATGATGGGTCAGAGCTAAAGAGTAGACTCCACTAAATCCTCCAGGACCTCGAGGCCTCTTGGCCTCCCTATCCTCCCTCTCCTGACCCCAAGAATGCTTTACCCTCCTGGAAATATCCACAACCTACTAAAATGGAGTGTCAGTCTTCAAATCCCAAGCCATGCTGAATCTAAGACCATAACTGAGCCCCTTGATAAATCTGCGGACTCGCTCTCTAACGATGGAAACCAAATTTGGTGCATAATGGGATAACACTCTGAACCGGATGGCATTCTTTGACACCACCATAGTGCCTTGACACAGCTGGTCAAACTCTACGCGCCACGCGTCCCAGAGTGCCCGGGAACAAACTCCCTTAAGAAAATATCTAAAATTTGAGCCCAAGTGAGTGGGGATGCACCTGCTAGCCTACCATCCTCATAAGCATGCCACCACTTATACGCTGCTCCTAACAGCTGAAATATAGTGAAAGCAACTCCGCTTACCTTCACAATACCCATGGTGTAGAGAATAAGGTGGCAATTATCTAAAAACCCTACACATTCTCAGTAATTGCGCCACTAAAAATTGGAAAATCATACTTCTTGAACCTCTCAAGCCTCTTCTCTCCTCCTCTGATGACTCTGGCCTGACCTCATGCTGAACCACAATAATGGGTTGTACTGGCACAACACACGGAGTATGACCAACATAAGCTTACTTCTCTGGAGAATGGGCCGCGGGAGTCTAAGCTCCTCCCCGATCTATGAAGTAGTTTGTACCACTGGAATAAACCCTGCCTGCCAATGTACCAATCACGCTCAGGAACTGCACTAAAGTCTCTTAAAGTCTAGGGGTAGCAACAGGCACCTCTGATGCCTATCCCCCATTAAGTATCAAAACTAACCTCGATGGAGTAGTGAAGAGGTACAAGTCAAGACATCTACTAGACATAATTACATATGTAATATATCAATATAAGGCTAAAAATGGAAGCAAGAAACAAAAAATAGCATCAAGGAATAAATATGTAGTAAAACAGTAAAGAAATTTGAACACGGTTAAAGTACTAGTGAAACCAATTACGAAAAAATAAATAACGGCCAAATAATAAAGCCGTTCTAACACAAGGTTTCCAATAAAATTTACTCCGAGGTACTAGTCCTTCTAATCACAAGCCACAACTCCCAAATCACAATTCATATACACATGGCACCCCATGCCCACATTATCAGTCACAATCGCACGGACAACTCACGTGCCAACATCTCCATCCTCCCTGCATGGTCACAGGATTACTATCACAATCTGTCCGACATGGTCATACGCTCAATATCACAATCCATTCGGCGTGGTCATAGGCTCAACATCACAATCCGCATGTCGTGGTCACACACTCAATATCATAATGAAAGCAGATATACAAAAATACATGTACATGATCAATGGATATCAAGTTTTGTACTCCTGAACTGGTTTAGATCACTGCATGTTCAAGTGTACTATTACAACCCAAGTCAACAAGTAATATCAAAGACATCGAGTAGCACATTGGAAAGAACACAACAAATCACGTAATATTCATAAACCATACTAGGTAAATCACATCATCACATGAATATCATCAGTAATATGCCCCCAGGTCATCACGTATTATCCTTGATATAGCCACTATTATTCCACCATGCTGACAATATCATAATAGTCACATGTATTGCTCCGCCCAAACAATAAACTTAATAGCCACCTATATCACTCCATCTAGACAATAGCATAATAGCCACCTGTATTACACTACCCAGAAAATATATTACAATAGCCACTCATATCATTCCACCCGGACAATATATTAATAGCCACTCGTATCACTCCGCACATCAACAGTAGTGAGATGTTACCCTTATACTCTGCATAGTCGCAATCAATCCCCACAACAAATCCACATATCCCAAAATCATAACAACACGGCTTATCAACTTGTACCACTCGTGCCCATAGACCACAACATTTCCAAAATACCAGTGTTACCGCAACACATAGCCCACAGCTCAACCACAATGTGAACAAGAATCTCAATAACAATAGAATAAAACGGGAAATAACTCAATAGTGAAGGATACTCCATAAAACAAAAATTTCAACTAAAACGGGTTAATAACTCTCAATAACTTCAACTTCGGTTACTTGCTTAAGAATAAACTTGACAATGAAAGATATAGCATGTAATAGTAACTTCAATTAAGACATATAAGAGTAAATTCGACAATAGAAGATAGAACATGAAATAATGACTATAATATAAGCATATAAGAATGAATTCAACAACGAAAGATATGACAAGTAATAACAACCTCTAATTAAATGCATAAAAGTATCCTAACAGTCTAAACCGGTCAATTTTTCACATATAAGCCCAGGTACACACTCGTCACCTCATGCACACATCTTTCACATAATTCAAATAGTAAAATTAGACCAAATCCTACGGGGTAGTTTTTTCCACACAAAGTTAGGTAAAATATTTACCTCTAAGAAGCTAAATCAATACAAATGAAGCCCTTTCCCGTGTGAAACAACCTCCGAACGGCTTGAATCTAGCCAAAATAACTTAATATCATAAATAAAATCCATAGGATACAATTGCGGATAATAAAGCTTCGATCATTAATGAAAACTAAAAAGTCAACCCAAAAGGTCAACCCCGACCGCACCTCGAAACCCAACAAAACTTATAAAATCCGAATACCCATTCCAATAGGGTCAAACCATACTAAAAGCATCCAATTTTGACTCCAAGTCGGCCTTTAGATCATCAATTTAAGTTTTATAAAAAATTTACAAAAATTCTGAATTTCTCCAATTCAAATCTCTAATTAAATGATAAAATAAAGATGTGACCATGAATAATAGATAAATCCAGTCAAAAACACTTACGCCGATGCAAATCATGAAAATTCCCTCCAAAATTGCCCAAAACCAAGCTCAGTAACTCAAAAAGTGATAAAATAACAAAAGCCCTCGAAATAGAGTACTAGATAATCTGCCCAGGTATTACACATCGCGATCATGAAAATACTCGCACGATCGCGAAGAGCAAATTATGAACAGTTGTTGAACTCTTTTTCATGAAAGCGATATGTTAGACGCGAATGCGGTGACCACTTACCCAGCAACATTGTGGATGCAATCGTTCTCTCCCGAACGCGGAGAACAAGTTCTTGATGCCCCCTTCCAACTTTCCTTATACGCAATCTGGTATCCACTTCGCGATTGTGATGGCCATAGCTCCCAAGCTTCGCGAACACGTGTTCAACATCATGAACGTGATGCACAAAAATTCCCGCCACCATATTACCCTATGCGAACATGACTCCATATTCGTGATTGCAATGAAGAAAATCAAATAGCAGAACCAGCAATTCAAAAAATAAGAAATGGCATGTAGCCTATTCGAAAACACACCCGAGGCCCACGAGACCCCATCCAAATATACCTACCAATTTCGAAACATAACGCGGAACTACTTGAGACCACAAATCGCGCCAAAAAGCATCAAACTACGAATCGCACCTCAACTCAAGTCTAATGAACTAATAAACATGTTCAAATTCAAAACTAATGGTGAACAAGCCTAAAGACCTCGGAATAACCTCAAATTTTGCACACAAGTCATAAATGACACAAAGAACCTAATCTAACTCCTGGAACTGAAATCCGAACACAATATCTATAAAGTCAACTCTCGATCAAACTTCAAACCTTCCAAACCATTAACTTTTCAGTTTTGCCAAAATGTACCAAACCAACCTACAGGCCTCTAAATCCAAATTTAGACATACGTCCAAGTCTAAAATTACCATACCAAGCTATTGGAATAATCAAAATATCATTCTGGAATTTTCTACATAAAAGTAAAACTTCGGTCAGCTCTTATGACATAAGCTTCTTAAGTAGGAATCATTCTTCTAAATAAATCTTGAAATGCCCAAAAACTGAAACCGACCATACTCGCAAGTCAAAATACATAATACGAAGCTACTTGAGACCTTAAACCACTAAACAGAACATTAAAGCTCAAAATGATTGTTTCATCGTTATAATTGATTGGCTTTCTTAAGGTAAGTATCTTATGTAAACTTGGTTGAGGCATTAGTTTCCTGAGTTATTAGTGTTGGCTACGTGTTATAGGTGGTGCACATGTGAGGGATTAATCCCATGTGCATGCACTAAGATATTATCCGTGCTCGGGGTAGCGATTACGTTATGATATGTCTTGAATTAATTACTAAGCTTCATATTATCATGCTTCCTATTTGTAACCCATTGTAAGCTAATTGAATCATGTTAGAGATTATTTGTTGGTTGATCTCCTATTCAAATATGCTAATTGATATCTTGTGGCGTAATCGCTTGATTTGAACCATGGTAGTACACTTTGTACATGCCTACACCTTAGCATGTTACTTAGTCCATGAGTATACAATTTGATATATATTGTTCATGTATATGTATTGTTGTATATGCCTTCTATGTGATATGGACTGGATTGTTAGAACGTGAGTAGTCTGTGTGGATTTGAGTTATGATAGCGCATGAGTTGTCCATGCGGTTGTTATATATGGTGCAACGTGTAGATAAAGATCTATTCCCCTAAGGTGTCACGACCTAAACTCCAACTAGTCGTGATGGAACCTAATCCAACCTGCTAGGTAAGCCAATTAACAACTGTCCAAATTAATGAGATTTATAAAGAAAAGGAGTGATAATACAATTGCTTTTATACAAGAATTTCCCAAGAACTGGCAGTACAAATCATGAGCTTCTAAGATTTACAGTTTACAAAGCTAGTGTAAAATAAATACATCATCTGTCCAAATTATACATAAATAGATTTTTCGTAAGTCTAGAGTTACCATGAACAAAAGGCAGCTACAACCGGAATGTAGGTACACCTTCAATGCTAGCTCCCGTTAGACACAACAACGTCAACATCCAAATTTGCATGCATGGTGCATAAGTTTAGTATGAGTACAATCTACCCCATGTACTTAATAAGTAACAAACCTGACCTTAGGTTGAAAGTAGTGACGAGCTGGGATAGAGGTCGGAGTCCAACACCAATAGCCAACAACAGTTCATAACAAAAATAATAACAATGGTACAAGAAACATACTCAGATATAAGATGCTCAACTCGTCCAAAGTTCCGAAAAAATAGGCATGTTTTTCAAGTATATCAGTGAAAACCCAATTCTTTTACCGAAATCACAAAAATATGAGTAGGTTTGTAAAAGTGTGATTCTTTTTCCAAAACTTCCAACAACAGGTAAGATGTTCCATTATCAATGGCATGAGGAAAGTACATCTCTATGCCTGCATGCCAATGTATGAATGACAGCTGTAATACAATGCAGTTATAAAACCATATGCATACTGTCAATGTATTAATGCACTCAGTCCTCCCAATCACTCAATCCTCACAGTCACTCAGTTCTCACAGCCACTCAGTCCTCACAGTCACTCAGTACTCACAGTCACTTAGTCCTCACAGTCACTCAATCTTTCCAATCACTCGGCACTCGCACTCAGTAGGTACTTGCGCTCACTAGGGGTGTGTACAGACTCCGGAAGGGATCATTCAGCCCAAGAGCTATAATAAGCCAATCATGGCATAAATCAATAACATTTGTCGTGATGTGCAGCCCGCTCCTATCATAAATCAATAATACTTATTGCAGCGTGCAGCCCGATCCCATCAATATCCTCACAATCAGGCCCTCAGCCTCGCTCAGTTATCAATATCTCTAGTCTCTCGGGCTCACAATGTCATGAAATATTATCCCAAAAATAATGATGTGATGTATCAATAAATAGTAACAGAGACTGAGATATGATATGCATATGAATGCGCCCGATTGAGTTATGTAATTGCAATATAAGAAAATAAGTCAACACCAGAAATGACCTCAGTGGGTCCCAACAGAATAAGCATGTAGCCTAGACATGGTTTCTAACATGGATCACACCTCAATAGCTCTAGTACGTAGAGATTTCATGGTTACAGATAAGATCAGGTAACTACATACTATCACAGAAATAACTAAGTCGTAATTCACAAGGTGCACGCCCACATGCCCGTCACCTAGCATGTGCGTCACCCCAACACCAAACACATAACACGTATATTCAGGGTATACCTTTAGCACCAAGTTTAGAAGTGTTACTTATCTCGAACAAGCCAAATCCAATACCGAGCAAGCCAAACGATGCTCCAAAATGCTATCACGTGCGTACTGACCTTCGAAAGGCTTAAAACTAGCCAAAAGCAACTCAAATATATCAAATAATGCCAAAGGAAACAAATCCAATCGATAAAGGTCAAATCTTTAATCAAATTTCCAAAATGGACAAAAAAGTCAAATCCAAGCCTACGTCTCGGAACGCGGCAAAACTAATAAAATCTGATAATTTATTCAATTACGAGTCCAACCATACTAGTTTCATCCAAATCCAACTCCGAATCGATATTCAAAACTCAAATATTAACTCTATGTAACTTTGGACAAAAACACCTAATTTTCTCTTTAAAATTCACAATCCAATTACCAAAAATGAAGATAGATTCTTGAAATATAACCAAAACCAAGTAGAGACCACTTACCCCAATTCATATGATAAAAATTGCCTCAACAATTGCCCAAATCTGAGCTCCCCGACTCAAAATAAGACCAAATGAACAAACCCTCAATATTAAATATTTTTTTCCAAGTTGTTCTGCCTCATTTTGTATGCCATACAATCCCAAAACTCAATTTTGATGTCTCCAATGGATTTTTTGTGAAATTCCAGTTTGAATCATTCAATTTAACTTTATAATGAAGGAGATATATTGGTTTAAATATTTGGAAAGAGTGCAGATTCTAAATACGAAATCAGTGGCAATTTCTTAATTAATCTGAAAAATCTGGCAACCCAATTCTTAGTAAAATGACCATAAACTCCTTATACGATGTCCAAATTTGACGATTCTTTTTTATATAGCTTCGTAATTACGATACGGATCTAATGCTTCAATAAAAATAGAAATTGGATCTCATTTTCTTAATGTGGTATCATTTATTCTTGAAGAAACAACGTCGAAACATAAGAAAAACAAGCGCAACACAACACAAACCTATCTGAAACTCACCCGAACCCCTCGGGACCCCGTCCAAACATACTAAAAAGTCTCATAACATAAAACGGACCTACTCGAGGCCTCAAATCACGCATAAAAATATTGAAACAACGAATCACACCTCAAATCAAACTTAATAAACTTTCGACTTCCAAAAACTCGCGCCGAAACATATCAACTCGGAATAATCTCAAATTTTGCACACAAGTACCAAATCACATAACGAAGCTATTCCATTCCTGAAACCATAATCCAAATCTGATATTCTCAAAGTCAACTTCTGGTCAAACTTATGAACATTCCAAACCTTTAAATTTTTAACTTTCGTCAATTAGTGCTGAATCCTTCTAGAAATATCCAATTGCAAATCAGGGCATATGACCGAGTCCACAATCACCATCCAGACCTAACAGTACCATCAAAACTCCATTTCAGGGTCAAATTCACTAAAGCAAACTTGGTCAACTCTTCCAACATAAAGCTTCAACAATAAAATTCATTCTTCCAAATTGATTCTAAATAACCTGAAAACCTAAATCGACGATTCACACAAGTCATAATACATCATGCGGAGATACTCGTACCCTCAAACTATCGAGCGAAGTGCAAATGCTCAAAACGACCGATCAGGTCATTACATAAGGTCATCCTTTCATGTTTCTCTTTTGATGATATACACGCGGTATGAGATTGGTTTGATTATTGCATTTCTTCTCTACTTGCAATTTTCTTGAATGTATGCATGTGTTATTCACATATCTTCTCTATATTCTAGATCAGGAATGTATGCATGCCTTGTTATGCATATCTTCTTTATATGCTGAATTGATAATTCATACAGGGCTTGGCACATTGTCTTTTGTGCACCGAGGTCACTTTATTTTTGTTTTCTAACTGGATGGTATTATTGTTGTGTACTTGTGAAATTTATGAATTGGGAAAGTTTTTAACAAGTATCATTAATAATTTTTGTTTCTATTACCTCGCCGAGGTTAGTTATGATACTTGACGAGTTCTTGGAGTCGTGTGTACTCATATTACATTCTGCGCTTAATTGTGCAGATTCAAGTGTTGGACCAAGCCGAGAGTCACTGTGATTGTTGTTGTGAGTTGCCAAGAGACCAGGTAGAGGTGCATTTAGACCACAGTCTTTGGTGTCTCTTATAATTTATTGTTGTTGTTTTCATTTAGGCAGTGCTTTTGTTTTGTATTCGAAACTTGTACTTCTACTTTAGAGCTTGTGACTCTGTATTACTAGTTCTGGAGGATTTTTATGTATCGCCACAATTATTTATGTTAGTTGGTTATGAATTTATGTTATTTTCGTTAGTTCTATTATCTTGTTCTATTTTTTGTTATATTTGGATTGTCTAGCAAGTGAGTTAGGTGCCTTCACAACCGGTTGGTGGTTTTAGATTGTGACACCACTATTTACTTTCTTTGAATATTCTCTTTTGTAATCTTGAAGATGAATGATATCAAAGGGCTGCTTTCCTTCTTTAAAATCTTTCAACAGATGAGATAAGAAATAATTCAAACCATAGACATTGTAGAATTGAGAAAGAGATAGTTGATTTCTGCGTGGATTACATTATGAAACTTGCAGGCAAAGTTATTGAAGCATTCACTATTTTATTTTTATTTTTTTAGAAGAAAGTCACTTGAAAATATATATTAATTGTCAGGCTCTAATCTTATCTAAACCATATGTTGCAGCAGCAGTGCAGCACACCCAAGTATTATGTCAAGGAAAGAAAATAAAGTAGTCAAGACAACAGGGCTTGCAATAAAATTTATTGGACTGGCCAACTTAATAACAATCAGTTTTGAGCAACTATAAACTATAGAGTTTTACAACAAAATTTTGGCAAGCTAAAAAAGATGCAGTTACTGATTTTCATAGATGGGTTGTGAAAAGTTATTATTGTATATTTTTATTTTTTGTGATATCTTATAAATAACAAAACCCACATTATACTCGTATTGTATAAGAAACTTTCTAATCACACCAAACCAGTAATCCGAGTCAAACTGAAAAAAAAACCCGATCATGGGTTGGTTTGACTTGGTTTGGTGTTGGAAAAAATAACCCGACCATAATTGATTTGGTTTGGTTTTAACTAAAAAAAGTCAAACCGAAACCAAACCAACCCGATATTACATTTATTTATTTTTTATAAATATTTTATACATATAAATATTTATTTTTAATACAATTCATAAATATTTCTTAAACTTTTTCAAAGTTTTATCTTTAAAC